>JABBWB010000417.1:0-31227 GCA_016628085.1 Suillus occidentalis
ATGTCACATAATGGTCCACTGGTTACTACGTGCAGAAAGGCAAACAACCGAACCTTGAATATATTAATTAACTATAACCTTAAATTTCGGCAGAGCAGAACTATGCACTTAAAATCTTAAAACCTTAACAGTGTTATTTAATAAACAATGACAGAACATTAATTACCCCCTTCCGGAACTCCGATCCTCGGCAAAATCATTTAACTCCCGATATAGCAAACTTTGCCAATCCCTGAAAACGTGTGCCCTGAGACCCTGACCAACGTTTGCATATAAGGACGCAAGGAATCTAGCACATCCCCTAGTTTTCCGCTGCACTAACACCCAGCGCCACTCACTGCCACTCTTTTTTTACACCACTTCTTCTTTGCACCATTCAAACTATGCTTTTTCGTCGCAAAGCCTACGTTGACCTTGCACACCGGTACCCTACCCTCTGCACATATCCCAACCGGTACACCAGTTCAGCAGATATGCAGTGGACGTACGAGCACATGCGCGAAGCTCATCATATCCCTATCCCCTTCGGCAGCATCATACGTCTGGAGGACACTTCCGTGTTCCACAGATTTTTTATTGGACGAATCTCGAAAGTGATAGCGCAATATGAGAATGCGCTAATTGTGAGGGTCGTATCAGTTAGTCATGACTCCAAAGACCCCAGTCCACCTCCATGTGTCCAACTCACTCTGCCAATGGGCATCATTCAATTAAATTTACGGGGCCGTATATCACGTCGATACTTGGAAGCTCGTGACCGCCTTCACGCTCACTGCCCACCCACACCTGCATCACTTAGGAAAGAGTTGGCGGAATTTGAAGAAGCTGAGAGTTCTGATAGTGGAACCCATAACTTTGGTGGGGAAATTTTGGTACGCAGCTCTCAGGACCCACGTTGGGATAATTTACTGAAACAAGTAAGAAGTCTGGGCCCCTTGCCTCCTTTGCCAAGAAATTAGTTCGTAGTGTGCATATCCTTTAAACCATTCCATTCCCAATCCACGTAACCACAATTCCTTCAATAAAATCCTTTCGTTAGTGAGCATCTTTAAGTACCTACGTAAGATACATCAAGTTACAAGGTAGATTTTTTGTATGAGTCTCATTACGCTATTGTTGTACACTATCTATGCACTGGCCCTCTACATACTGGCGAGCCGGCACATTGATTATTTAGAACTTGTTGAGGATAATATTTTCCGTGACACAATCATACATCTTGGGGAAGAATGAACCGAGCAACTCAGATTTCACTTGGCTACGAGCCAAATCCGCAACCAGAACCCG
Organism: Suillus occidentalis; assembly: GCA_016628085.1. Taxonomy (NCBI): domain Eukaryota; kingdom Fungi; phylum Basidiomycota; class Agaricomycetes; order Boletales; family Suillaceae; genus Suillus; species Suillus occidentalis. The sequence goes on from JABBWB010000417.1 coordinate 1,288, forward strand.
GGATTCCCCCCACAATATTCCTCCGTCTTGGAGCAATTTATACAAATGAGGAACATCTTCGGCACCAATTGACTATAGCCGAGAGCCAAATAGACCAATTAGGAAGCTCCCTAACATGGCATGCCCAAGAAATGCACCCGCATGGAGATCCCCACTACCAAGTAGATTTGCGACCCTACATAGGAGCTCGAATACAAGGTTCATACCTTCTGAGATGGCGATGCCCCACATGTAACTACATCTTCGAAACGGCACGGGAGCTGAATAAAATGATAGATAAAGTAGAGAGGAAGCTGCAGGAAGAACGCGAAGAAGACAATCAGGAGGAGCAGCCCTCTGCACCAGAGAACCGCATCATGACTAACCCGGAACGATACCCATTTCCAAACACAGAGGATGAACCAGATTCTGCCCATCAATAATATACCCCCGCCCCAGTCTTGCAATCGGGGACGATTGATTTCTCATTTTCCACTAGATGACCTGCACCAAATTGGTCTGGTGCATGGCTGACTAATACTCTGCTATGAGCCCCCACCCAACATTTTTTTCGGATTTAATCTCCTAAGCACAGCTCAGAAAATACGAATTTCCCTTCAAAATTCACCTGAACAAGAAAACTAATATTTTCAAAGATTTAATTCTGGGTTCAGTTTCATTTCAAATAGCCCAGGAATGACTCAGCAAGAACCTCTTGCATGTCAGGTGACTGCCAAAAATATTTCCTCTACAAATCAACCTGTGGGAACTCGCAGGAAACTCGAAATAATATGTTGCAATTTTGGCTTCCAGCTGAAAAATATAATGAAAAATCACCAAAAAATATTGCACACCAGACCCATAAATTACATAACCATTTGTCTAGGCCCTTTAGGCCTCAGCCACAGGACATCACATGACCCAGCAAAATATTACCTACCATTACTTAATACTTTCACTAATTGACCCCTCGAAGCTGACTCAGAGATTACACCCCTCTATTTCATCAGACTTAAGTAATCCTCACTTAATTTCGTGGGAAGATGGTAGCACAGCCACTGATTTCGTGTATATAAGGACCCACGTTTCGGTTGAAAAGAGAGCAGTTTTACGCCCCCAGTTTGCGTCTGTAAGGTGTGAGCCAAGTCAGAGACAGTGTAAGCTGTTGAAGATTGTAGGGTGAACCTCTGCGAGACGTCAGTAAAAGTGTGAGTACGCCGTGCTCCACGACCAGCAGACCTGGTTCTGTTCCATTTGTCGGTTTCGTCATTGTCATAGATATTTCTCCGAGTTTTCTTTGTTTTACCAACTTGCATATTCCGGAATCTCTGTGTTTGTCTCTTTCGTCCATCTAAGGCTCAGAGCAGCTTAGTGGGGAGACTTCAGGAGTTGATAACGGGAAGCTTGACCTTACTCATCTGAGTAGCGATACTGAGCCAGGGTTTTCATTGTCACGAGGCTTTAGCTATTGAAAGGGGACTTGGTGCTGAACACCAAGGACGTCCGTTCCTGATTCTGTTTAATACTCATCGTGAGTTCCTTGGCAGCAGGTTCAATATTGCGTGGAGTCCGGAGAGCAATTGATCAGTCCTGACCTTTGATCCTACCTGCTTGTGCTTTGGGAGTGACCTTTATTGCTTCGCACAACTTTCTGGTGGTGCTGTTGCTGCAGGGACAAGAGCTTCGGGTGATTTTCTTTGACGTCGTTGTTATTATTCTGTTTATTTTCTTTGTTATTGTTGTTGTTATTGTTTCCGTGTCCTGCACATCATCGAGTTGACTGCTCACTGCTGACCTCACAGAGATTCTGCCCGCTGACTGTATCTTCGAGCATCGCTGAACAGCCACCCACGAGCGACCACGTTATCAGTCATTGGTATTTGTCTGAATCACTGACCATGGAGATATTTGATTTTATAGGTGGTTATCTATAGAACATCTATCTAAGAAGACATCGTTAATGTCACACGTGACATCTTACTTACATAATCACGCTCGTTTCGTTTTCTGTTCTTTGTACTCACTGCTCAGTGATACCTCCTAGTTGCTTGTATAGGTGAGATACCTTCATCCATTGACTATTCACTTAACTAATACTCTTATATATAGTTTATGTCTTCTATACCCTCTTGATGGCACGACTTTCTTTGTCCACTCCGTCTTGTCATATTTGTAAGAATGGGGAACTTGAAGGAAGAGAGGCCCGGGGACGCTTCGCGTCAATGAAGCTGACGTGAGTTCAATCATTTTTAATAACATGATCCACTCATGGTACGCTAGGGGTAGACTGTTGAAGCTGTTGACGAGTCAGCGCTTCAGCAGCGATTGACGTTTGCGCATGTGACGCGGCATCCATCTACTCCTTGTTGTCAGTCGACTTTTTAAACGTTCTCGGTGCATATCTCATAATCTGTGGTTAGCTCTTTGACTCATCTGGTCTATTGTAGTCATCGGTCATGTCGATTCTGGTAATGTATTATCAAAACGTTTGGGAAGGGAGCTGCTGAGCTTGGCAAGGGTTTTAAATATGGTGAGCGAATGCAACCGCCCATACTGACTTGCTTGCTTGTTCCCTCTGAAGTCACTGACGCAAGTCCTTCGCTTCCTCGGCTTCGTATCACTCACTAGCGTTGATACTCTCTGGAAGTTCGAGACCCCCAAGTACATGGTCACCATCTGACGACTTTCCGAGTAGCTGTATGCTCAGGTCAGCGTCCTCAATCACCCTGGTGAGATCGGTGCTGGTTACACTCCACCGCCCATACTGATTTCCTTGCTTGTTCCCTCTAAAGTCACTGACGATGAGTCCTTAGCTTCCTCAGCTTCGTATCACTCACTAGCGTTGATACTCTGTGGAAGTTCGAGGCCCCCAAGTACAGGGCACCGTGGTTTCTCCAAGGATGCGATTACTGATGTGTACGAGCTATTCTCATCATTGACAGAGGTGCTGGGTTTGATACATTCCTGTGGCTATCAAATATCTACTACAGATCATCCTCTTCGTTGTCCTCTGTGTTCGCACCGCTATCATTTGTGACATACATATCCTAGCGAAAGTTGGTGACTCAATGATGTATACTTAGCTTAAATGAACATAGCTGACCTTCATAATGGGAAGTACGTGGACCACCTTGCCCAAGGTGCGGTATTCAAACGTTGTACATGCAAACAAAGCCTGATGAACCAAATACCTGCTACAGATGTGCATGTTCTGAGGAGGAACATGCAGCATACATTTTATTTTTTTGTGCACAGAACATTGTAAATGTTAATTGGATGTTGCTCAGGAGGAATATCCTGGAACCATCATTTATTTATTTTAACAAAACATGAAAAATGTCTCACAAATGTCCTATCAACAAATATGCAAAGAAAATTTTAAAGCTTTCTTCATTTTTCTAAGACAAAACATTTGTTAAATACATGATTTGATCTGTTCTGTTTTTTATTGATGTTCTTGGATCAAACATGAAGTGAACTGGATGAAATAATTTTGACTATTGACACACAAAACATTTGAAAAACACAGACAAAATAATTAACATGATCGTCAGTTGTTATTTGAAAGAAGATGAATGGAAAATGTAGTGTCTTTCTCGAAGGAACATGACTCATTTTTGGATCATGTTTCACATACAGAAAATCATTGATACATTGATTAAAATTTTTCAATGTTTTGGCAGATAAAATACAAGTAAATTTCTATCTTCTAATTCAATTTTATTTGGATGTTTGGTGAAGGAAAATGAGTTAATGCCTGCAGTGAGATGATATTTGAGGGTGCGTGGTTCTTGTCCTTCTCTGATGAGTACCGCTGCTGCTCCTATTCTCCCATCGTGTCCTGAGCTGTCTGTGAAAATCTGGATGGTGTCCTCTAGTTCCTTCTGTTCTTTGATGGCCTGCTGCTTGTTGGGGGCAGTGTGGGTCTGGTACGCGTTTGGAGTCATTGCGTTTGATCTTCGGATTGGATCTAGTGTTTCTACCTTCGATGGGAGTATTCTGAATGTGTCGAGGAGGTTATGAAGGGAGGAGCGATGGCATTTGATGTTGGAGTGTTTGGCAATATGGGTGAGATGTTTGTGGAGAGGGTGATGAGACGGGAGAGTGGCTAGGCAAAGCGCTGCTCTGTGACATGCGCATTGGAGTAAGAGATCTGTGGGGAGAAGGTTAGCATGCGCGTCAAGGGTATCGGTAGCTGTAGATCTCATGGCGCTGGTGATACTTAGTGTAGTGATTCTCTGGACCTTTGCTAGCCTCTCTGCCACTCCTTTCGAGCCTCGTTGTTCTTTGTTGAGTCCTTCTGTGTATATGGGCTTGAACCATACATCGGCTCTGTACGTGAACTTCGGGATGGCAACTGTTATGTATAGTTGTCGCATTAACTTTGCTGACACCCCATTGGAGGGTTTTGAAAGACGACGTAGTTGAAGGACGTATTCCATACCTTTTGCAATAGCGTAACCTATGTGAAATTTCCACGTTAGTTCCTGATCCACTAGGAGGCTGAGAAAACAATGGTGCTCGGTGGGATTGATGGTGGTGTTCTGGATGATGAGAGGGGGTCTGGTTCTGTGCTTGCTGCAGGTGAAGTCTATGAGGGTGAACTTGTTGACTTCGAACTTGGAGTTGTGATCTCCTGACCATTGGAGTGTGCCATTGGGTCTTTCCATCATATCTTTGAGGGTTTCGTGTGTGTCTTCGAATGTCGGTCCTATGGTGATGTAAGCAGTGTCGTTGATGAAGGCTAGGGCATATTCATCATTTTTTGAGTTTGCAACATCTATTAGGTCAGCATTATATATTAGGTAGGCTATCATTGAGAGAGAGTCTCCTTGACCAATGCCATTGCGAATATCTATCCAGTCCAAGGTGGAGTCATTGAATCTGAGTTGCGTGCGCCGACCTGTGAGCATTCTTTCAGTGAATTCGACTATTTCCGGGGGGAGTTTTCATTTGTGCATATTGTGAGCTAATTGGTTAGTAACTGCATTGAAAAATGCTCCTTTGATATCTAGGAATAAAACGGAGGCTACTTGGCCTTTATGCCACGCGTTCTTGATGGTTGTTTCTAAGAGATGAAGTGAGTCAGTGGTTGTGTGTCCAGGGTGACCTCCAAAGTGTGTGCTGGGTAGAAGGTTGAATCGTTCTATGATATGGGTGACCTGTTCCGCAACTAGGGCAGTTAGTAGTTTACATGTTGTGTTAATGAGTGCAATGGGGCAATAGGCTTTGGGAATGGAATAGTCGGCTTTCCCTGGTTTGCAGAGTACTACCGTGGTGAACTCCCTCCAGGGATCGAAGTATGTACTGAGTGTGAATATGGTGTTGAAGAGGTGAAGTAGGTATGGGACAAGAGTTGAGGCAGCACGCTTGAAAACAATGTTGCATATTCCGTCAGGTCCTGGGGCCTTATATGAGCTCATGTTACTTATTGTGCGGTTGATCTGTTCTTTGGTAAAGGGTTTAAAGGGCGTGGCTGGGTTCAGGTAGTTGTAGTCTTCTGGGATTGCGCTTAGCAGTGGAGGAGGAGGGAAGAATGTGTCAGCGAGCACCTTGCTTTTGTCTTCATTAGTGACGGCTTCTGTGGGCAAACTGTTAGTGCTTTTGGTCTTGAGGACAGGGACACTTGTTCTGCCACTGTCTCCTGAGGGCGATGAAATGTATTTGTTGGTGGTGTAGATGCTTTGCTGGTCTAGCTCCTCTAGGAATTCTATCCAGTGTTCTTCCTTGGTTCTCTTGATGGTCTCGGTGAGTTTGTTGCGGTGCTTGCGGTGTTCCTCGTGTACTGGGTGATCTGGTGACCTGCACCAAATTGGTCTGGTGCATGGCTGACTAATACTCTGCTATGAGCCCCCACCCAACATTTTTTTCGGATTTAATCTCCCAAGCACTCAGCTCAGAAAATATGAATTTCCCTTCGAATATTCACCTGAACAAGAAAACTAATATTTTCAAAGATTTAATTTTGGATTCAGTTTCATTTCAAATAGCCCAGGAATGACTCAGCAAGAACCTCTTGCATGTCAGGTGACTGCCAAAAATATTTCCTCTACAAATCAACCTGTGGGAACTCGCAGGAAACTCGAAATAATATGTTGCAATTTTGGCTTCCAGCTGAAAAATATAATGAAAAATCACCAAAAATATTGCACACCAGACCCATAAATTATTGGTGCCGAGATGCACGCTATCGACGCGATTGGGCGGAGTTATACTTAGGTATTCAAACATAGTATATAGTTTGTTCTCGTTCTCTTTTCCCCCTCAGTCTGTTCCATCAGTCTGAGGGTGAGTTTCTCTTTTATTCCCGACTGTACCTAAATACTGACAGACGCTTGTAGCTTACGCATAGTGTTTAGGTACACAGAATCATAGTCTGTTCCATCAGTCTGAGGCTTACGCATAGTGTTTAGATTTAATAGGTTATGAGCCCTGCTCACTCGTAAACGAGGAGCGGATTACCTTTTCTGAACACACATGTGGGCCGTAGGAATGATCCCGCCGGGTTATTAAACCCTCGGGCTGATCTTTTCGAAGTCACTGACTTCTATCGACGTCATTGATACATTTCATATATCCCTCTTCGGACATGGAGGATCATTCAATGCACATATATATACCTGCAGGTCCCTGATATTTTAATTCCCACTTCTTGTCCTCATGCCATCAACTACACACACTTGGTCTCGAAGCTCTGGCACTAAAAGTGCATCCCTCAGCCCGCCGACCACCGTAACAACTACCATGACTTCTCTGCATGCCTCTATTACGGCTATCACTCTTAGTCAAACGGACCTTGACAAGATTGAAATCTTAGACCGCAGTAAGAACAATTGGAGTGTTTGGTCTGACCGTATGCAAAACTACCTCTTACTCAAGCATGGCGGCGGCTATCTCTTAGGCCTTGTAGCCCACCCAGACCTGTCCCTGGATCCCACCAGTGCAGGGCACTGGGATCTCAACAATCTTTGCATTGTTGCTGCCTTGCGCACTCAGTCAAGTTCAGAGGAAAATGACTTCCTTCGCAATTTCACCAACGCAAACCTTGCATGGGTTGCCCTCAAAACGCGTCATGAGAAAGTCGGGCCCATTGCTCAAATCCTGCTTATCCAGCAGGCTCTTGCTGTGAAATATCTGCGCTCAGAATGTCTCTCCACCACAAGCACTAACCTCAGTGACCTTGTTCGACATATCTACGCCATCGGCATCCCGAAGGAAAACAATTTCCTCACCATAATGATGTTGAACGTGATGGCTGAGGAACTTCCTCATGTCCGAAACCACATCGTGGATGCACTTAGCACTAGCACTTCCTCCAACCCTTATGGACCATCCAACATACATTCACGCCTTGACGTCGAGCAACAGCTTATCGACACCGAGAAATCCAAAGGTGGAGATGTCGCCCTGGCTGCCACAAGCCGGGGGGGTAATGCTCGCAATCGTGAACGCGTGCCTTGTGGCAACTGCGGTAACTCCAGTCATCCTACAAAGGATTGTTTTGGTCGTGGGGGTGCTATGGAAGGAAAGCGTGAGGAAGTCATAGTGCGTTGACGCACTGCACGCGAGGCACGCGATGCCAAAGGCAACAAACCTGCTCCCTCTTCTACTAAACCAGCATCTACAGGCAAACCCGGAGGCCTTCATTATGACACTAATGGACGCGCTTACCTTCTGGACAGCAAAAGCAATCAGGCCATATACATTGCCTCTGCCTCAGAGCCTACAGCAGACTCCTCTGCCCCTTCCACGGAATTCGCAGGCCTTGCCTCTGATACTATCACTCCCACATTTATTCACGAGCTCTCAGCTGGGGATGAAGATGATTACACGATGCTTATCGCATCAGTCGGTAACCTCGAGACCAGCCTCGACTGGCGCAAGTGTATGCGCCCTGTAGATTTTGCAGGTATTTCCTACAAGGCACCGAATCAGCATAAACACACTGTGGTCGACCCTTCCATCATCCCTCTTTTCCTTGATAGTGGAGCTTCAGTCCATATCAGCAACGATGACGGGGATTTCTACACTCTTTGTCCGATCCCTCCCTGATCCGTTAACAGCGTAGGAGGCTCGTCTATTCAGGCTATGGGTATTGGGACCCTACGCCTTGTTGTAGCGAGAGGCATCCACATTACGCTTGACAACGTGCTCTACATCCCTGCTGCAACTGTTCGTCTGGTGTCTGTGTCCGCCCTCTGTGCCGCCCATCGTTGTGTCGTGTCATTCGACGCCTCTAACTGTTGGGTCCAGGCCTGTAGTGGGGCTCGCATGCTTTCGGGAACCCTCACATCTTGCCGTCTTTACGCCCTCTCAGGTGGACAACTTTCTGCGGAACATGCTCTTCTTGCCCAACAGCTCCCCACACTGCAATCTTGGCACCGTCATCTAGGACATGCGAACTATCGTGCTGTCTACGACTTAGCTCGCTCAGGTAATGCTGTTGGTATGCCCGTCAACCTCTCTATCATCCCTCCAAAGTGTGATAACTGTATCCTTGGCAAACAGACGAGGACTAATGTCCCAAACATTTGCACGGGGGTTGGGGCTAGTAGAAAGTTGGGGATCATTCATGTCGACCTTATGGAGCACCCTGACACTGTATCGGCTGCGGGTAATAAATATGTCATGGACTTGATCAACAATTTCTCCTCTTACACATGGTCTATCCCCCTAGCTGCTAAGTCAGATGTGTTCCCTGCTCTTCAAGCCTGGGCTCTAGCCCATGAGGTTGAAACCAGCCTCAAAGTCGGTATCTATCGATCTGACAATGGTGAGTTAAAGACTGCGGCCATGCGAGAGTGGCTCCTCTTGCGTGGTTCACAGCACCAGTTCACCACACCATACACATCAGCTCAAAATGGACGCATCAAACGCTTGCATCGAACACTTATGGGTAAGGCTCGCGCTATGCGCTCTGCCTGTGATGTACCCATCAACCGCTGGGATGAGTTCATACTAACTGCGTGCTACCTCTCCAATCGCACACCTGTGTCCTCACAAGCAGGACATACACCATTCGAACGATGGTATGGCTCACATCCTGACTTGTCTCACCTTTGCGAAATCGGTTGCCGCGCCTTTGTTCTTATTCAAAATCACCATAACCCCAAAGTCAACAACCGTTCTGTCGAGTGCATTCTTATCGGATATTCTCTCGATTCCAAAGTGTATCGATGCTATCATAAGGCTACTCACAAAGTGTTTGTCTCATATCATGTATCTTTCATTGAATCTCACCAGACTGGGACTCCTGCTCCTACTATCATCACGCCTCCTACTCCACGACCCGTCACTATTGAAGAAGTCCCAGACATTGATGCACCTCCGGCCTCAGCTACACCACCTACACCCAATCTCCCACGTCGTTCTGAGCGTGCTACCAGACCATCGGAACGACGCTGCGCTGCTGAGGGTAAGCCTTTTGTGTCATCAACTCAGCGTGCTGTCATTGACTCTCTCGCTGCTTCGGATCAACTGAAAACTCTCTTTGCGGACAGATCCCTTAATGAGGATGCCTTAGCAGCCCTTCTTTCCGAGGAGGAGCTAACTCACCTTGCTGATGTCTTTGCAGCTATGCCCGATAATCTTGAACACGAGATGCCGGACAACCCTACCACATATGCCGAAGCTATGGCGTCCGAACACGCTGCTGAATGGACTCAGGTGTTGAAGGAGGAGTTTGACTCCTTGCGTGACCTTGGTGTCTACAAACTCGTCCCTCGATCTGCTATTCCAACTGGCCGTAAATTGATGCGTGGCCGCCCTGTCTTCAAACTCAAATGAGATCAACACAGTCGTCCTGTTCGGTTCAAAGCCCAGTATGTTTGCAGAGGCTATTCCGCTGTCTGGGGGCAAGATTATACCAAGACGTCCGCTCCGACCGCGCGACTCAAATCGTTCCGTATACTTACTCACCTGGGTGCTGCGCTAGACTGGGAAATCGATCAGTTGGATATCAAAACCGCCTTTCTTCACGGACTCCTCGAAGTGGATGAAGTCTGTTACATGGAACAACCAGAGGGCTTTGTCGATGTCGAACATCCTGACTGGGTCTGGGAGCTTCAAAAGGGACTCTACGGAATGAAACAAGGTGGCCTCGTCTGGAATTGTACCATGAATGAGACCATGATCTCCTGGGGCTTTAAGCGACTTAAATGCGAGCACTGTATATACTTCCGACGAACCGATGCCGGTATACTCCTTGTCGCAGTGCATGTGGACGACTTCCTCACTGTCGGTAGCACCAAAAATGCCATAACTGCTTTCAAGAGTGAACTACGCACCAAATGGACTGTCTCTGACCTCAGTGAAGCGCGTTTTTGTCTCGGGATTGCTCTGGACCGTGATCGTCCATCTCGTACTATACGTCTATCTCAAACCGCTCTTATTGATCGCATTGTTCATCAGTTCGGCCTCTCCACTGCAGTCCCTGTGTCCACACCTATGGAGACTGGCCTCCACCTGTCACGTCAAACCCACGCACCTCAAACAGATGCCCAACATGACTTAATGTCTCGTACACCCTATCGTTCTCTGGTGGGTTCTCTCATGTACCTCGCCATTGGCACCCGGCCAGACATCGTGCACGCCATACAGCAACTTTGTTGACACCTTGACTGCTATGGGCCTATCCACTGGGAAGCCGCTAAACGAGTGGTACGATACCTCAAAGGCTCTTGTGACCTTCGTCTTGTCCTTGGAGGCGATCACCCTGCCCGTCTCATAGGCTATACCGATAGTGACTTCGCGAATTGCCCTGATACCCGGCACTCTGTCAGTGGTTATTGCTTCACTCTGGGCACAGGTATGGTTACCTGGAGCACGAAGCAGCAAAAGACCGTCTCTCTTTCTACCTGTGAAGCAGAGTATGTGGCGGCTTCTGATGCAGCTAAAGAGCTCGTGTGGATCCGCACTTTGCTTTGCGAGATCGATTTCATTCAGCCCACCGCTACCCCACTCCTGTGCGATAACACTGGGGGTATCACTCTTACCGAAGACACCTCATATCACTCCAAGGTCAAACACATCAACATAAACGTCCATTCCATCCATGAATGCGTCTCCCTGGGACTACTCAAGTTACACTACGTACGATCCATTAATAACTCTGCCGATATTTTCACAAAAGCATTGCCCCGCAAAGACTTCGAGCATCTTCATCTATCCCTCGGTTTACAGTGAGTCATCGAGGAGGAGTATCATCGTGTCGAGGAGGAGTATTGGTGCCGAGATGCACGCTATCGACGCGATTGGGCGGAGTTATACTTGGGTATTCAAACATAGTATATAGTTCGTTCTCGTTCTCTTTTCCCCCTCAGTCTGTTCCATCAGTCTGAGGGTGAGTTTCTCTTTTATTCCCGACTGTACCTAAATACTGACAGACGCTCGTAGCTTACGCATAGTGTTTAGGTACACAGAATCATAGTCTGTTCCATCAGTCTGAGGCTTATGCATAGTGTTTAGATTTAATATAAATTACATAACCATTTGTCTAGGCCCTTTAGGCCTCAGCCACAGGACATCATATGACCCAGCAAAATATTACTACCATTACTTAATACTTTCACTAATTGACCCCTCGAAGCTGACTCAGAGATTACACCCCTCTATTTCATTAGACTTAAGTAATCCTCACTTAATTTCATGGGAAGATGGTAGCACAGCCACTGATTTTGTGTATATAAGGACCCACATTTCGGTTGAAGTGAGAGCAGTTTTACACCCCCAGTTTGCATCTGTAAAGTGTGAGCCAAGTCAGAGACAGTGTAAGCTGTTGAAGATTGTAGGGTGAACCTCTGCGAGATGTCAGTAAAAGTGTGAGTACACCGTGCTCCATGACCAGCAGACCTGGTTCTGTTCCATTTGTCGGTTTTGTCATTGTCATAGACATTTCTCCGAGTTTTCTTTGTTTTACCAACTTGCATATTCTGGAATCTCTGTGTTTGTCTCTTTCGTCCATCTAAGGCTCAGAGTAGCTTAGTGGGGAGACTTCAGGAGTTGATAACAGGAAGCTTGACCTTACTCATCTGAGTAGCGATACTGAGCCAGGGTTTTCATTGTCACAAGGCTTTAGCTATTGAAAGGGGACTTGGTGCTGAACACCAAGGACGTCCGTTTCTGATTCTGTTTAATACTCATCATGAGTTCCTTGGCAGCAGGTTCAATATTGTGTGGAGTCCGGAGAGCAATTGATCAGTCCTGACCTTTGATCCTACCTGCTTGTGCTTTGGGAGTGACCTTTATTGCTTCGCACAATTTTCTGGTGGTGCTGTTGCTGTGGGACAAGAGCTTTGAGTGATCTTCTTTGATGTCGTTGTTATTATTCTGTTTATTTTCCTTGTTATTGTTGTTGTTATTGTTTCCATGTCCTGCACATTGTCAAGTTGACTTACTCACTGCTGACCTCACAGAGATTCTGCCCGCTGATTGTATCTTCGAGCATTGCTGAACAGCCACCCATGAGCGACCACATTATCAGTCATTGGTATTTGTCTGAATCACTGACTGTGGAGATATTTGATTTTATAGGGGGTTATCTATAGAACATCTATCTAAGAAGACACCAGTAAACCTCTCATCTTGTAGGATAGGCCACTTAGCTTGTTCTTTTCTTTCGTCAACTTCATCAAGTCCTTTGTCCACCATCTCTTCGAGTGCGGGCTGGGTTTCGAGGTAGGTACTTTGTTGGCTATTGTTTGCTTGAGGGCGTTACTGAGATCGGTTGCTGCTGTTTGGAATTGTTGCTCGGTGGTGATGGCCTTTGGGGGAGGTATTGTGTCGAGGTTGAGGCCGAGTCGTCTGCCGAATTCTTCCCAATCTACTTCTCGGTAGTTATGAAGAGTTGTGGTTGAGGTGCGTGGTATTTCAAGGTCTAGAGTACATAGAATGGGGACATGGTCAGTACAGGGAGGGCGCCATCTGGGTGCCGTGTCACAGAGGGTGAAGGCATCAAGGGAGTGGGCAGTGCAGAAGACGTTGTCGGGTCTCGTCCAGTTGCCGCTGCTGGTTGATTGCAAGGTGGGTTTGTCGCAGGGTAGCACCATTCTCATGTCACGGTGGAATGGTGCCCATGAGACAGAGGGCATCAGACTCAAACCATATGCTAAGGCAAGCAACTGGAATAGGGTGAGAGATACTACAAAACATGCACTAGGTATATATATCTAATGCCCTCGAGGCCCAGGCAAGACTCCTGGCACTCACAAGCCAAACCCTACCATCACAACAGTCCGCTAATAGCTTGATGATGCGTTGTGCGGCTTCCTGAGCTTCTGGTGGGGTGCAAAGGTGAGCATTGCGAGCCTCTTCCCAGAGGTGGTGATGGGCATTGAAGTCTCCCATGAGGATGATGTGGTCATTGGGGTTTGGGCAGATGTTGCAGATTTCATTGTCAAGATATGTGGCTAGGAGGGGGATGACCTTGCAAATTTTGCTGTCGTCATATATGTTGAATATGGTTAACTTGCTGAATGTGCCGTTGAGTTGAATCACGACCACGTCTGCTGAGGGAAAGGGTAGTTGGCGCCAGTTGTTGGTATTGAGTCGTTTGTGGATGAGGGTGATTGCTCGTGATCAGTCCTTGTGCATGTATTTGTGCATTGGGTAGACCATGTTCCAGTCCGGAGTTGCTCTTGTGTTGCCGAGGAAGTTGATGTGAGGTTCCTATATGGTTACAATATTGTATTCTTTCGCTGTAAATGGACCACTTAGTATACAGTGTTGAGCGGTGGAGGACTTATTGAGGTTTTCCTGCCAAATGCGCAGATGAAAGGTTTCGTGATCGGGTGTATCATTCATAATAGTAGTTAAGGTTGGGAGGGCCTGGCGTTTGAGTGCGGTGGTACGGGATGTTGTTAGGCGGGTACCTCGGGTCACATGATGGGGGTTGGGATGACATCCTTGCTTGCGATGGGAGGTAGCATCCTCTCATGTTCCTGTGTCCTCTTGTTTGGGGCGGGTCCCTGGTGGTAAAGTGGTTGTCCAGGGTGTCTTGGGATCGTTTTGCTGGTTCTTGCCATTCATTGCGTTGGTGTTGGTGTTGAGGTTGAGGTTGAGGTTGCGTTTGGGGCTGGGTTTGAGTTTGATTCTTCATGGGGGGTTTGGGTCTGGGTGGCACCTGTACCCAGGTCCATTTTTCGTCTGTGGGGAAATAGGGCATAGTGTTGTCAGTGTCTCTCATGTCTAGGTCTGCGCAACGATGATCTAGCTCTGGACGGCTTCTGCTCCAGCTGGGGTGGTCATCCATGTTGCAGGAGGCGCAGCGTGTGTTCTCGATGTTGTCGCATTCATTTGTTCTGTGATTGCCGGCGCAGTTGGCACATGTGTCTTGATGGGCGATGCATTCGCGGGCGATATGTCCGTAGTGTTGGCACTTTGCGCATCTCACTGGTTCGTGTTTGTTTTTCTTCATCTGTAGTTTGTTTTTGTTTAGCATGATACCATCTCGTATACCTTTATTAGCACTTGATGGGTCTTTGAGGGTGATGAGGAGGTGAGCGACAGTTTGGGTTGATGAGTGTTTGGCGGGAGGTTTGATCCATTGTGCCATGGTGACAGAGTTCTCTTCCCATTTGTTCTCTTTCTCGAGGTTGCATATGTGTTCTGGTTTGCTGGGGTCAAATGTTAGTGGGACAAATTGGATAATTACTGTGTAGGTGTGATCTTTGAGGATTGCCCCTGAGTCTAGTGCTTGAAGGAAGGTGGTTTTGTTGTGTTGATCTTTGAGGAATGTTGCAGCCTGGGTGGTGAACATTTCAATAACTGTGCCTCCATTCCGGAATTGAGTGACTGCACGTGTCTCTAGGTCTGGTGCTCCTTCCTTGGCGATTGTGGTGAGAGCCTGTTTGATCATTTCTGTGGGTTGAGCATGAGATACTTTGCCTGGGGCTAGTGGGCTGTCAGTAGGGATATCGATGAGGATCTGGCGGGCTTTGATAGTGTTTCTGGCAGCTCTTTGGACCAGTTGGGGGTTCTTTGAGGAGTCTTCATTGAGGCCTGTCATCAGTGCAGCCTTGTAGCCTCCTTGCGTGGGGAGGTCCTTGATCTGAGTGCCAAGGGAGGTGACTGCTTCTTGCATCTTTTCAAGTTGAGAGTTGATGGATGACAGTTTGTCGGTTGAGTCTGGGCTTTCTTCTGTGGTTGCTTTGGCGATATCCTGAAGTTTGGTTGCTGCGATGTTCAGGTGAAGTGCTGTTGAGGAGATGCTTTTGGATGCGTCTTGGATCTTAGCTATCTGCGGGGAGACTGCTGTGAGGACAAGTTTGGCTACCTTGTCTGCCATTTTGTTTTCCGCTGCTTCTTCGAGCAGGAGAGCTACTGATATAATGGCGAGTTGGACTGGGAGGGTGACTCCTGGCATTTGGATGACATGGAATAGGATATCTGAGAGATTGTTAGTGGAGAAAGGCTTGCCACTGATACCCATTGCTGTTTGATCTAGGTGGAGTTGGGCACTTACTGCATCTGTGACTTCGCTATCCGTTACTCTTATTTCGTTTATCTCTAATCTGGATGATGATCTCGTTGCTGGGGTAGTCGTCTTTTGATTTATTTTTGGTTTAAGTGTTGTTGGCGCCATTTCTTATGTTTTTGGGTTCTTTTTGTGTATTAGTTTTCTGGTTTTGTTGTCTAGTTTTATGTAATAGAAGGTATAGAGAGGAAGATATTGTTTGTTCTGAGGCAAGGGTTGCCATTAGGCAGCGCTGACGCTGTTGGGCGCAGTGTCGACGAGGAGTTTTCCGGGTCCTACTTGGGGTGCCACTTGGTATGGGTCCAAGGGGCGATTTGGCAAATATTTACCACTGAGATCTATGATAGGCTGTTTTATCGGGTGTAATTTATTTTATACTAAGCTAATGGGTCGCGTGAATTCTTAGCGTCGTTGTGAACGACGTGACAGCCTCGTTTGAGTCTGACTCAAATGTCTTTCACTCTGGTGGCGTGAATTTGCGCTGGTTCTGTAACCAGTGTATTATTTTTCATGTGTAACAGTCCTTCAATTAGGACTCCGTTGCTCCTATAGTGGAGTGGGGCTTACTTAGCATGCGGCTCGCGGTTGGTAGAGGTTTGCCCTCTTTCTAACCTTTCACGTCGCATTGCTAGGTAAGCTAGGTCTTCATTAGTTACTGTCCCTCTTTCTAACCTTTCACATCGCTTTGCTAGCGTCTTTTTTGAGCAATTTCTATAACTTCATTACATCATACTTCAATGTCTAATGATGGAGACACTACCCAAACTGCAACGTTGACGGAACAAATTTCAGAGGGTACATCAGACCTTGGCTGCATTGAAAAATGCACCGATCTCGTCAACCGCTATCGACTCAACCAATCTGGAAAAACCAGCACTATTCTTGAAATCAGGGAAGTGCTCGTCAATTCCCTTGCAGTCAGGGGTGGACAAAATCTCGACGAGGCCCTTGACGTGTTCGTCGGAATGCTTGACGATATTGACTCCTCAAAAGCGCGGGCCTCAGATCGAGGAAAGCGGCTTGACAATACCTTCAAAGAAGAGGAAGTTAGAAGATCGGATAGGGGTGAGCAGTCTGATGAGGAGAGTCAACTCAGAAAGAGAGGTTCCAGAGCCAATTCTTCTTCAGAGGATGAAGACGAACCCTCTACCAAGCGGTCCAAAACCGTTGACACCTCTAAGTTCCCTTGGGCACACAAACGAACAACAGCGCTTGCCGCTTTACCAGCGGATATTCGAGACACCTACAAACAGCTCGAAAACTTTGTTGCGGATCCTAAAGGTGTCGTCTCCAATATCCTATCCACGCCAGGTTGCCCACCTTTCCCACCAAGTGAATGGCTCAACCTTGTCAGATGGAAGTATGTCAACCTCGGAAAGGTGCTTGACTCAGCCCACACTACTGAACTCGACCCAAAAAAGACCCACGTCATTGATGACGAGATTGAGCTCGCCCTCAGAGTGTCAAAGTCATCTGCCGGGATCAAAACATCGTCCGACCATAACATCGCATTCACTATGTACATTGAAGCCATCTCATTCGTTTTCCCACAACGACGAGATGAATTCATCCAATATAACACCTACCTTAGCAGACTCTTCCACGCCATGGAAGTCAGGCTGCACTTGAGGGTCATTGAGTTTGGCCGATCCGTCCGAAACCAAATGGCCATGCAAAGAAACCTACGCCTCACTGATTATTCCCAGTTTGAACACCTTCGAACGACCTTCCTCACCTCCTTTGGCGTTGGTTCCAATTCCGCTGCATCCACATCTGGTACCGGGGGAAGATCGAATCGGAGAGACGGAGCTGGAGGAAGGGATGATCCCTGTCATAAATGGAATCGAGGCACCTGTCAGAAGTCAGATGGAGAATGCAGATTCGCGCACTGTTGTGACCGGAGGGGTTGTAGAGGTCCGCACCGGAAATCTGAGTGCCCAAACAAGGGAGGTTCTAAATGAGAGTATAGCTCGAGGGCAGCACTTCAAGCGCAAAGGAGTCTGGGGAGGTGGTATGTCAGGGTGTAGTTGCACCGCCCTCTGGACTGAAACTGCAGACCCATTACCTCGTCCTCCACCTCGCGAGTTTCTTAACTGTGCGGCTTTACGGACGATTGAGGATAATCCTTCCCTTTTTGAGGTCACTACTCCCATTAAAATTGACATTTTCGAATCTCTTTTGTCGGATCACCCCAACCAACCATTCGTTCGCTCGGTCATTACAGGTTTGCGAGAGGGTTTCTGGCCCTTCGCGAATACTCATCCTGAAGAGTGGCCTTCTGTTTTTGACAACTCAGACCAGCCTCCTAAAACGAGCGAGGAGAGAGATTTTCTTCACGCTCAGATCTCTAAAGAGGTCGACGTCGGGCGATATTCTAAGCCGTTCGGGCCAGGCCTGCTTCCCGGTATGTATAGCATGCCTATACATGCTGTTCCTAAGCCGGGAACCAACAAGCATAGGCTGGTCACTGATCACAGCGCTGGAAAATTTGCCTTGAACGCCATGATTTCCCATGAAGATATAGCCGGCATTACCCTTGATAATGTTCATGATCTGGCCAATGGACTTAGGGTTTTTAGGCACTGTCGGCCTCACGCTCAGCTCAATCTCTGGAAGGCTGATGTGTCTGAGGCTTATCGTCATATGCCGATGCACCCTCTTTGGCAGATTAAACAAATCATGAGTTTCGAAAACCAGCGCTATGTTGACCGCAGGAATGTTTTCGGTGGAAGAGCCTCACAACGGATCTATCACGCCTTCATGTCCTTAGTCATTTGGATTGCTGTGTTTAAGATCCTCATACACTTCCTCTACATCTACGTCGACGACTCCTTTTCTTTTGAGGACAAGCGCAGTTTGGAATATTATACTCCCTACAAAAAGATTCTACCGGCCAACATGGTAAAACTCCTCCATCTTTGGGATGCCATTGGTCTCCCACATGAGGAGAAGAAACAGGTCTTTGGTCTTGAACTCCCAATCATCGGTTTTGATGTTGATCCCAACAAGATGCGCGCATGCATGTCCTTGGATTCCCGAAGCCGTCTGGTTCAGGAGCTGATCGAGTTTGCGCAATGAGGGACAAGGAGAACTCTATGAGATTTTCAGCGCCTAGCTGGGTGGATGAATTGGGCTCTTAATGTTTACCCATTGCTCAGACCTGGCTTATCCGCGTTGTATGCCAAGACTGCAGGAAAACTTGTCTCGAAGGCGCTTATCTGGGTCAACCGGGATGTTGTAAGGGAGCTTATGTGGGTAGTGCACCATTTGCGGTCTGTTGAAGGGGTATTTTTCTTCAAGTCGGTGTCCTGGAGCTACTCCCACCTTCCGGCTGACGTCTTGCGTGTTTATACGGATGCGTCAGGTCAAGGTTTGGCGTTTTGGTTTCCATCTCTCAACCTCGGCTTCCAATCTCCATTGCCAAGCTTGGCACCTTTGGGGACGATTTTCTATTTCGAAGCTCTCGCCGTAACAGCAGCCTTGCTAGATGCCGTATCACACCTCAGCCCTGGACAACGCATTGCCATCTTCACCGATAATCTGAATACCATGTCAATGTTCAACTCCTTGGCTGCACTACCTCCTTACAATTGGCTTTTGATGGCAGCTGTCGATGCCATTATAGCTAGTGAGCTTGACTTCAGGGTGTTTTTCATTTCTGGGGTGGATAATGTGGTTGCTGACCATCTGTCACGCTGGAAGAACAACGATGCTCTTCTCGCATCGCCTGGTCTCTCGATTCAGGCCTTTCAACCCCCTCAAAATACGCTGGGGGCAGTTGAGAAATGATCTCGATATCTTCGTCAGCCAAGCAACCTTCCAGGGATGCTTGGTCTTTGGAGCGCCTTATACATCAGCGCTCCATTCTATTGGGATCGGCTTTGGATAACAGCACTTTTCGCGCATACTCGTCTCACCTCAATTCTTACCTGACATTTTGCGAGCTTCATAGCTTGCCAGTTGAACCTACCCCCAACACCTTGTCCTTTTTCGTGACCTTCATGTTGCATCACATTCAGCCTTGATCTGTTGAAGCCTACCTCTCGGGTATCATCAATCAACTTGAACCTCATTATCCTGATGCTCGCAAGTCTCGCAATTCTCTGCTTGTACGGAGAACTCTGCGCGGCGCTCTTCATTCCCTTGGTCGTCCAGTACTTCGAAAGCTTCCAGTTCTTCGGGATGACTTGTTGCGCGTGTTCACAAGTTTATCTCATCCCTTATCCCATGACGACCTTCTTTGGATTGCCCAACTTCATTGTGGCTTCTATGGCCTTCTTCGTTTAGGAGAATTGGTGGCACCAGATGATCTTTCAGCTCGAGAGTTCGCAAAATTCACTCTCCGAACATCTGTCGTCATTTCTTCAACCACTTTTTCTTTCCAAGTCCAGCGGGACAAGACTGACTCATGGTACGAAGGGAACACGATTGTCATCCAGCGTGTGATGGCTGGCTCTGACCCTTACCCTTTATTTACATGATTCCTTGCTTCCCGTGACGCAAAATTCCCCTTGCACCCGTTCCTTTGGCTTAAGGATGACGGGTGTGTTCCAACTCGGTCGTGGTTCATGCGCCGATTTCGTCGTTTCTTCGCGGCGTCATACTCTGGTCACTCCTTGTGGGCGGGTGGCACCACCTCACTTGCTGCCGCGGGAGTTTCTCCAAACCATATTCGTGCTATGGGTCGTTGGGCCTCTGGCGCTTGGGAGCACTATGTGCGCAAGAATCCTACTCTTTTGCAAGTGTTACTTTTCCATCCGCGTGCTCCACTCGATCCTCCTTTTGCGAATGCCAATATTTAAGTCTGGTCCGTGCATCCTTGTATTATTATTTATTTACTTGTTTCCTTTCTCTATCTATCTTCTTCCTCTCCCTACCCTCCCTTTTCTATAGTCTATAGCGGTCATCCTCCGTCTTTTCATCTTATTTGGGGCTCATTTACTTATCCGTGATCCATTATTGTTAGTCTGCAATAACAGTCGGCTCCTCGGCACGAGGAGGAGCCGTTTTTCATTACTAAGGCGTTGAAACGCCTCCCTGAAATCCTGCGAGGCCCATTATAGGCTGTTTTAGCAGTATTTAATTGCAGGTATTACGTAAGCACAAGTACCCTCAGTTCACCGTGACGCAGGATATTATGATGCATTCCTTGTTTAGTGAGTCTATGACGACTCATCCAGCATTGAAACATTGATACTCGACTTCAGTCAGTCGATATGTCAATAGACCGTTCAGCTCAGACTCGGAGTGCCCCAGGCTGCTCCCAATCTTCGGGCGCGGAACCGTCTCTGAGTCACATCGTTTAAAACATTAGGAGAATGACGATACTATACTGGCAGTAGTCTTGTCGAGCTTAGGAGCAAGCGAATCACAAGTACTTGTAAGATTACGAGTTACCTCATTTATATTCTTGTTCACTTACACATTTTATTCATGCAACAGTGTCATAGCGGACCATAGGGTAGTGGCGGCGTAAGCGTGCAACTTTGTCAATATAAACTCCTGATCAATCAAATTTCGAAGGACTCAGTCAGCGCAACTGGGATTACAACGCTTCGAAACGAACGATCTGGCGAAAGATATATAAACTGATGATATCCAGGATTGCAAAATTCAAAACTCAAGTAACACCACATAACACAGTATGTCTGAAGCGCTTTTCAAGTCCTTTGCTATTGTTGGCGCAGGCCCCCACATAGGGATTCCTATTGTGAAGGTAAGTATTCACATCGGTATCATCTTTGAGTGTCGTCCTTAGCCGATGACTTCTGTTAGGCATTCCTAGCCATTGGTGCTCCAATTCTCGTCATCGCCCGACCGACTTCCACAAACACCTCTGCACTCCTGACGATGATCTCAACCTGAAGGCTGTGCGCGCAGACTATACATCTGCATCTGAGGTCTCGGCAGTCCTTCGTGAAAACAAAAGTGGACGTCCTCATTTCTACCGTTACATGTGTTTTCGGAGGTGTAGTTGTCCAGGATGTTCTTGCGGACGCTGCAAAGGAGGCAGGTGTGAAGCTTTTTGTACCCAGCGAGTTCGGCGTATCACCGCCAGCAGTCGGTCTGGCTCATGAAAAGCATGCCTTTGCAGGTGGATGATTGCGGTCAATGGAGCACTTTCTGGTGTAAGGCTCATTCTCCATTTCACAGTCTATGCGAAAGTCGATTGGATTGCCCACTCTCCGCGTCTATGTAAGTTTTAATTTGTCGGTTTTGCTCCAAGTATGACGTACTGAACACGATACTTCCATTAGAATGGATTATTTCATGACTTCGTGCCCTGGCTCACTGCACTCACTGACACTGGCAAGTTTCACATCGTGAGCAAAGGAGACATGCCAGGATCCTTCACTGCAATATCCGACGTTGCAGGATATGTGGCTCATATTCTTACTACTCAACCGCCATCTCGTCTGCTTGACGTCGAAGTTCGCATCGAAGGACAGCGCACAAGCGCTCTCGGCGATTAGTGCCCTATACAAAGGTAGTGTGCCTGTGGTACACTGTGATGCCCTTCCTACAGAAGGTGTGCTTGCCGCGGACGTTCGTACGAGATACCAGCAAGGCTTTGACGTCGGGAAAGCAAGTTGCGGCTGGAACCCTGATACAGAGATAGATGACGCAGAATTGGCGAGCAAGGACAATTCACTGTGGGAGGGGCACCGCTGGTTGACTATTGGGGAAGTTCTTGGGTTGTAATGATATGTACGTGACGAGATTTCGTAGAACTAGGTACCCTTCAAGATTTACAGTAGGGGCTCTTGGGTCCTGATGTAGGAATATTGTTATCAGGAGCTTTCTGGAGTGTGATGATCTTTATGACATGCGAAAATGAAAACAGCATTTGCTTTGGAACTCCTTATCGATTACAATGGTTATATTGCTTATTGTCGCCCCGATTGTGCGTTCGAGTTTGCATGACAAATTTTCCAAGCCCAAAACGAGACAACAATTCCTAGTCTGAATGAATTTGTACCGCTGTAAGGGGATCAGGCGAATCCAGAGTGTGAATGTTACAGGCTGCGGGCTCAGCCACAGTGAATGGTCATAGACAGAGGATAAAGGCTTATTGTAGCACTGGCAACAGTCTATCATGATGTCTAGTATGTCCATTGGTGTTCTACAGGCTGCGGGTCGGTTTAGTCCAACATATACGTAATCGGTGTATTTGTTACCTACATGACCATCGTGGTATACAGAAACAGAACCTGATACCAGCCTAACAGTGGCGAGATCTAGGCAATCGCAGACTGTACGTTGATCCTGGTTGTAAGAACTGAGAGGCAGTGGTCGTCGTCCCGTACTACAGGGACAGAGAAAATGCCAGAGTCGATAGATTTGTGCAGGTTAAGTATCAGGCGAGAAATGAGAGTAACGGACATGCTGGGGGCATAGTCAACATCCGATTCCTGTTTATCGCATCAAATACTCACCAGCTAGTGAATGTAGCCAGACCCAGGCTGCCTCTGACGACCCCCTGGCCAACTGTCAGGAAATATTTAATCTACAGAAATGTAGGTTGTGCGCTCACTGATCCATACTAATTAATATTAAAGTTGTGAGCGCTTCATAACTGCACCAGGATGACGACCTACGAAGTACATCACAATGTTCGGTATATTACAGAGGGTCATGGCCCTAATGGAATATTTGCCAATCAGACCCACTCGAATCACGAGTTTACTGGCACTCTCACCCAAAATACATCGCACCTGCATTCAGTTAATTCAGTGTTTACAATACGAATGTAAATAAAAGTTCACCATCATGAAAAATGACATCAAGAATATTTCTCCTGGTGACCAGACTTAACCGCAGCAAGCCTCTGGTTTTACAAGTCCTATGAACTGTGAGGGCAAAGATGAGTAATTCAAAGGCAAGTATGGCCAGCCAGGCTATCCCAAAACCTGCAGATAAATCAAGTCATGACTTCAGGTTGCGTCACTTAGAATTTACTGACGGGTAGTTCTGCAACGACTTTTGAGCAGACTCGCAGAATGGCAAGGATGATGACGTACGCCTCTACTGTATATGTTTCAAAGCAGCCAACTCCGGGCGAGGTGTTCAAATTCGTTGCATACTGTCCAAAGGTTCCTGCCTAGAAGCGATGAGTAAAATCCAAGCAGTGTTCAGAATTCTATGGAACACATACAGATGCACCTCCCGCAAGACCTACGAAGATAATTGTAATCCAAGCAAACAGTCGTTTATTACAATTGTAGAGAGCATAGGTGCGAATGATTAATATGACTGAGAATTGTGAGTCGATGAATTTCTCCCAGTACTAAGAAAATGCGAACTTACCGCAAACGATGAGTTGTTGGAAAAAAATGAATAGCTGTCTGAATACCATGTATTTCGAACAGCTAGGCGGTTTTTTGAACGAAAGAACGAATATTCAAGAGTCAGGAGTTCGAACCTCTGCGGAAATAAGTCATGAGCCTGCTACGTACATGGTGGAATGATCGTACCTGATTTGGAATGGGCATGAAAGCAACAAGCAAGCCATAGATATTACCGAGTAGTGCGAAATATCGATTAACAAGGAATGAAATTGCAGACAGCGCTTTCGGACGACGCCAAATAAAATTGACTTCTTCTGCGAGGGTCATCATATGGTCGTACATCAGGATACCTAGAATATCGTGTTATCGTTCTGAGGACAATGCTAAAAAGACTCCAGTACTGTTTGCCATAATGATGACGTACGAGTGCGTGTCCCTGGTAAAGCGTAAACGTAGAGTCGCGATCAAGGTATGATATATATGTGTATCACTCACAGCTGCTGTCTTTCGGTAGCATCCATCACGACGAGACTATGCAACGAAGAAAGGGCGTAAATGATGTCCGGGCAATATCCAGTATTATATATCACGTTGATGAATGCAAACTCCGGATAGGACAAACACGCGCAGTCAGTTCGATAGATCGTAGACGCATGCATAGATCTTCTTCGGTCACATCAGTGAGTCACAGGCGCATAGGTGGATGGTATGTTGACTAAGCTGTTACGATATTTCTTGCTGAAACACAAGGGATCCAGGACCGGGATCATTGCCGCTGGCACTGCGCTGGTATGCGGCATGATGACATGGCGATGATGAAATAGCCTGCGAGAACAAAGTGCCAACTATGGACATTACAATGATTGTAACGTTTCACGAGTCAGTACTTCATTTGATCGAAGCGCCCTGCGTCGTTAGTGACCTGGCGCGCAGTCGCGGACAAAGTGGTTAGTATACCTGAACAACCCAGAGTCCTTTTTACAGGTTAGCTTTGGCTCAATCGCCGCATCAGCACGACAATTATAAATCCACTATTTCAGGCGGCAGCTCTAGTTCAAAAGTTCGCTAGAAGGTCCTTTCTGTGAGGCTGAATACGGAACGTCGGACTGGTTTGCCGCAATGGCTATGAAGAAGCGAACTCTATGGTGTGATAAGTGCTCCAAACCAGGCCCAAGTTTAGAAATACGAACTCAAGTATGACAAGAATAGCGATAGATCTTCTGGCTAATCATCATGCTAGCTGGCGCGTCCCTTCGGCAGTAAGCCTCGGGCTGTCATTGGCGCACGTGTATCGTGGTGATGGGTCCATACTTAATTCACCCGCATAGGATCTAGGCCTCTGGTGCATAAAGCACGCGTGAATCGTGGTGGTGGAGGGTCCATAAAATGGCATCCCTGTAATTGAAGTGGGAGAACATCGTGACACGGACAAAGTATAACATTTCGAAAATATTGCCCAGGTAGATATGGGTCCATGAGTACCTGTCAGGGCTGTAAAATGACGCTAAATATATGTCGCCCATCGCAGTAATTGATGATTGGCCGACTCTGGAGATAAAAATGGTGCACACGGTGATCGGATGCCTCGAGAGATGGCTATCGTAGATTATGAATCATGCAATACGGCGATACATTTCATTTCCGATGTATCCAATTCCGATGGCGACTGATCAACCAAACTCTTCAGTTGAGCAAATAACTTGACTTTGGCAGGGAGCTATACAAAATGACGAGAATCAAGAAATGCTGTGAAAGTGGCGTTCTAATTCTGACCTGATATTGCGTCACAAGGCCCGACGTGCTAGGAACCACGAATAATAGTGTCTCATTTATGTTCGCGGAGGTATCGCTAACAGGATCCGCGATAGTCGAATAGCATAACTTGAATGGCTGTAATCCAACGTTCTTCGCTAATGCCTGAGATGCTTTTGACGCGCCTGGTGATCCAGATGCCTTGTATGGTCCAGTCGTCATCTGCAAAAGCGCCTTGTGGAGTATCTCCCAGTTAGAGATGCCGACGAGACAGAGAAATCTTGGGCGGTGGAGGGCAAGCTTGCTGAGTAGGATAGGTACAGACGAGGCACGCTCTGAAGAGGACAATTCTGATGCCTGAAATTGGCACGTTAGTACGTAGTCGCAAGGTGTATGTTATGACAACCTCCGCAGACGGTCTGTCGACTAGATCCGTCTACCGATCGAAAAACATCAGTTAGGCGGTGGACATAGTAAATGTTTTAAGCTGACCAAACCAATGTTGAATGTCTGTGGTAAGGAAGAATCCTCCGAGGGTGGCAGTAACCTAGGTGTAAACCCTAAGAGAGGTCAAAAGGTTCGTTCATGGTCATTGATGGAGACGACATGCCAGATTGGTGAAGGCACTTCCAGAAGTGATTCGACGGGTGGGCAAAGTGGTGTCCTCTCTGGGCGGACATACGGCCTGGACTGGGGGGTGATATTGGTGTTACAGCGGCTCTGTCAGAAGTTTGCATGATTCGAGTGATACTCAGCCTACTTAATTCCACAGAAAACGACTAGAAAGTCTTTAGACAAAGCTGAATATTTGATGAGGCTATTACACACCGTCGAGCCCGTAGGCGAGACAATCTGTGAGGGGTGACAGATGGGCATACGCTTCCGGTGGGGCATATCCGCGCTTGAGCTTTTTAGCGGCATTCTTGGACAGACTTGCGTTGGGTGCCTTGCGCTTATGCTTTCCAGGTGGAGTTAAACTCAAGGTGTCGACGTCGCATTTGATTTCCCGCTTTCGAGATGTCACGACTGCAGAGACTCTGGAGGAACGTCGCAAGATTGGTAGCTCGGAACTATGGACCTCAGCGACTGCTGGTTCGAGCTGTAGCTGACATGGGGTTGAGAATGTGAACTTGGAAACAGATTCCCTAAAAATGTCCGTAACGGACGCCTCTTCGTCGTTGCGATTTTCCTCGAAAGACATCAGGCCTTCAGGAGCAATCCTTGGTTGAGGAGGAGCTACTACTTATACCGTGACTCCTCGGAGGTGCCACTAACTGTCACGAACCGTGCCAGTGCCGTGAGAAATTTATGCGGAAGGACCTTAAGTCGCGTTTGGCATTTTGGCAATCTTGTACGCTTCTCTGCAGCAAAGCAGAATCAGCAAAATCTTCTTCGCAGTTTAGCACTGTGACTAAATGCTGCTATGAATATGAGGGCCCGTATTGGACAAAATTCCAGAGT
Source organism: Suillus occidentalis (assembly GCA_016628085.1). NCBI lineage: Eukaryota > Fungi > Basidiomycota > Agaricomycetes > Boletales > Suillaceae > Suillus > Suillus occidentalis. The sequence goes on from JABBWB010000417.1 coordinate 28,240, forward strand.
TTTGCTTTGAGCTTGTCGAACTTGATTTTGACTTTGGATCTTACCAAATTAGGAAGGTGTGTCCTTCGACAGCGACATTGACCTTGACTTCTACTTCTGCTTTGATCCTTGACCTTGACTTTGATCCTTGACCTTGACTTTGACCTTGACTTCTGCTTCTGCTTCGATATAAGCATAACTCTATACTATATGTGATCAATACAGCTCATGTTCAATTATAGCCAGTTCCCCTCGAGACCGTGACCATTAAGCCTAAGGATGTTGGCACTATTGGTAAAATTATTTTTCATCGCGGTTTCCCATGCTTGCTCGAGCTTGCTCGCTGTGCACCACTGGCGGCACACAACGACGACACCAAGCACACTATGAAGCATATTCATATTAATTACAACGGGTATCACTAAATTCTCCTTGAGACTATCGAGCTGGTGCTCATGAATTACTTAATTAGGTTTGACTACTGATGGTGACCTTGTGGAATTCATGGGGACTGAGTCCGACTGACATATGAATTTTTAAGGACGATGTTGCCCATGCCCTCATATACCTGGTGTGGAAAAACTTGAATGGCCTCATTTTTTTCCTCAACCGCCATGTCACCTCTTCCTGAGAGGCACAGTTGCCAACGTTGTGGAGTGTGCGTGGTTTTCGAGGCAAGCAATCCGAATGTAAGACTCTCACTGAGGGTTATTTGAATATTATTCACGCTAACCAAATGGTCACAGGATGAACGAGAATCTGCACTGTGCTATTGCGGACACTCTTTTCTTCACCATGCAGTTCCGGTAATCCTTCCACCACCACGAGTCCCCACCATGCTGCTTCCTCCGAAAGGAGGCTGTCCAGCATCAGGCTGTGTTAAATTTGAACAAGGCAATGTACGTAGGCTGCTCCCGATCTTATGTACCTATCTCACACAATTAGTAAAGAATCGTGCCGGACCGATAACACCACAATCCCTCTGTGTTTGTGGTCAGGGTTGGCTTGCGCATGTCAAAGTTACACCAGTAACTACGAGGTATGTGCCCCTGTTGTACTTACATGCCAAGTAAACTTAGTTGAGCCTCAGCAGTCTCACGCCGCCACCAACACCAACTGTAGTAGGCACCCCAGCTATGGCCTGGCCTCTACCCTCTCAAGTCAGATCAGGAACGAGTAATGAGCGCCGTGTGCAATCATATACATCGCTTCGTCCAGCAGTGGGCATACCAGGAACTGCCAGTCCTTTCAGCCCCTTTCCTACCAGCATCCGGCCCATAAACTCTAGTTCCACTCGAACCTCTTCTCGCCCAGTTCGGCTGTCCAGTCGTGCTACTACAAGGAGAAGCTCTGTTCAAGAATCTTTGAGATTCGATATCGTGTTTTTACCATATCCGGTGAGGATCTTGGGCTCACAATCCTGATATCTTGTTTTTCTGATAATCTCGACATAGTTTTCACCTTCCCTTGAGATCGAGTCGGATGAACCATTTCCAAAGGACTTACGGCTAACTCGGCAAAAGCTTCCGGATATTCTTCGTCGACTTCGGCACCATAACCTTGTGATAGATGTCACGCTTTCGACATCTGATCCACAGCGCTTGGCAATGAACGAGCTTCACGAGCACATCACATCACATCTCACTGCCCATAGCATCCACTTCCCAGCTTCCCCACCGTTCGACATGAATGTGGCTGCCTGTGCACCTCAAGTCGAGTATGAAAGGGCCGACTGGCTTATATTACAGCTTGGCAAACTCAACCGCGATGCTACATCCTACACACTGAAACCAGCTGCATTGACCACGTGGCAGCTTACTGTGGCAGCCCTCATCGACAACATGAATAAGATCTCCAGAAATATGAAGAATCCTTTCAGTGACACACCGCTTCTCTTCATTGGTATGTCTAACTTTCGTCATTTTGAAAACTCGTGGACTAAAGGATGGTCATGAATAGCACCTCGTTTCGGAAGCTTACTGGGCCTATCGACACTACGAATAGGATTCACTCCTGTTATGCATCACGTGTAATGGACACGTTGTTCACTGCCATATTTCCTGAGCCGACCAGGAACCCATCCTGCTTATCAGCCTGTCCTAGTTATGGTCTCGAACAACGTCTTAATCGTGTCAATGATGATGACGATGATGACTGTGTATGTTTTTTCTTTAATTTTTATTCATCCATGTACTGACAGATATCACAAATGCAGTTCAACGAGTCCCTGTCGTCTACTATTGCTCGTGGTACAACACTGCAATCGGAGAACACTGCCCCTCCGCATCCCACTCACTCAAACATTGCTGACTGGCAAGCATATGTACAAGACCATGCACTGGATGATAGCGGTACAGACATTCAACCTTGGCGTGGTCAAGGAACAACCGTGGAAGACGTCGCCGATCTTTTGACAGCTTTTATATACTCTCAGTTTGGCGGCATTTCCCTCTGCATGGCCTCATTGCCGCCGGGACTCACCATCGGTTACTCATATAAGAACGATGGGTCGGACCTCAGCCTTGCTAGTTTATTCATGTCAAAGAGGACTTACAAGGTGTAAGTTTAATTATGACCTTTAGTTATCTTCTCTGACATGCAGGCACAGTGGTGAAGGTCTTGGTGAAGGTGTTGAGCGATCTGTCCTTGCTCAAGCTGTCCAGAAGTCGACAAGTGAACTTTCCACTTGGATGGAGACCATGGATGGGTTCAAGAGTGTTTCGACGCTCCCATTCGGAGTGCTGGACCCAAAGATGGCGTGTAAACTGAAGACCCATGGTCTATTGTGTGCCCTGCCACATTTCACACTTGGACAACCACCTGTGCCGTGCTCCCCATTTTTACTTGTTTACGTTCTGGGAGATTTTGATCTTCTCTTCAACGCACCATTTATCAGGATGTTGGGGCCCGAAGCGGCACAAGCACTGTCTGCCATTCCATCGAACCATAACAGCCCCTCTTGACCTCTCACCCACTGGACCACTTGCATCGTTGTTAGCGACATATCTA
>JABBWB010000418.1:0-31116 GCA_016628085.1 Suillus occidentalis
CGTCTCAGACCTTACTTTTATCCCATGCAGCAGCATGCTCTATACCTATTGGCTCACTTAGTTTCACATGTTACTTTACTGAAAACCATATAAAAGACCCAGTAGTTAGATTGTACAGACTTGGTGTTCTTGCAATGAAGCTATTACCTGGTGACTTGCAGTGAGCATCTTTAGTGTCACATGTGCCTTCACCTCAAGTGCATCACACTTCGAGCTGTCATCACATATTTTTTCACCTTCCAACTAGCTTATCATCTACACTACTCTGCCGCCCTCGACACCCTAGGTCTGGCCAACCTCTGGCAATGAGTTGGCAAAACAACCCATTATCAATCAAACCCCTAAACCAACAATGTCTACCCCAAGATACAAGTTTCGACCTCTCAACAACCAGGCCCAAGGAATCCTACCCAACCAGAAGATCCCTGGAGCCCTTCCCACCACCCCTGCTGACTCCACATTGACAGCCGCAGATGATACACCTGAACTAGCCCCCATAGAGGTGGCTAGGACAGAGAACCCTGCCCTATGGACTGTGCAATCATTTGACAATGCCATCCAGGCAAGTAGCCCTTGGCATGGCCCTCGTGCCCCCAAGGAGATGACCCCAGAGCTGGTCTCTGTGGGCTATACCAATGTAATTAGCAACAAGTCTATAGAAGATGTGGATGAGTTATTAAACTCAACTTTGCCTCCCGCACCCAGAGTTGCAGGTCCTAACTCTGAAAGTGATGAGTCTGATGATGACAGTCATCCCTGGATCACGGTATGATGTAAGAACAGCCGTGAGGGTAATAAGCCCACTAGTAAAGAGCCAGCACAAGAGCATGCCTCACTGTTGAGTGATGAGCAACATAGGCTCATAAAGGAAGCTGAAAGTCACCTGACTGATGATGAGCATGAATGAGTGAGCCGAAGACAGTCAGTGGTGAACTCATGTACTGATACTGAGAGCCCTGCATACAGAAACGCAGGGTCATCAAAGGGCAAGGCCCCCAACCCTCGAGAGTGGGGAGCTGCAGGCCTCACCAACAAAGAGCTGGATGTGGACGCCCAGCATGCTGAGTTTGCTGCTTGGAACACAGCAAAAGCAGCAGCAGATGCTAGTGACACTGATCCTGGGGAGACTAGTACCAAAAAGGCAACCCCCTGAAGCATTGAGGTCTCCAAGGAGGAGGTTGAATGCCTTGTGCAGGAGCAGGCCAGTGATGCCATTTGGGCTGCTGAGGCTCAGATTGAAAGAAAGTATGAAAAGAAAATCCATGAGCTGACCCGAAAGCTGGAACGAGAGCCACAACCTACCAAGATGTCCAAGGGTGACAGTACAAGTAAGGACGCCCACTTAAAGCACGTCAAAGTCTTGGTGGACAAGGTGGTTAAACCATCCACCAGGACAAGGGCCAAGAGTGAGATGCCTAGGGCTATGCAGCTGGTGCATCAGGTAACTACTAAGAGTTACGTAGGAAAAGCCCTGGGCCACTCTCACTTTGAGTCAGACTCATCAGATAATAGCTCCAGCAGCAGTAGCAGCTCAGATGACTCCTCCTCAACTGAGGCTGCGGATACGATAGACTTGTTGACAGAATTGACCAGCTCCAAGGATGGAGCTCGCTGACCCAAGGGTACTAAGAAGGCACGTAAGAAGAAGAAGGGAAAATCCTCTAAGAAACGGAAGCATACCATTCTGAAACCCGTGCCTCCCATGGTGTATGATGAAGAAGTGGACACGTGAGCATTCCACAGGTTTATCACCGAGGGCACTGCCTATGTCAAGGATGGATGTGTGCGGTCCAAGGCCTGGGTATTCACTTTATCATGTTATCTCACTGGGAAAGCGCATGAGTTTTACATTAGAGAGGTAGCCAGAGACCCTTACCGGTGGAGACTTCCTGAGTTCTTCACAGAACTATTCAACCATTGCTTCCCTGTGAATTTCCAAACTGAACTTCATGCTAAGTTAAAACATTGTTACCAAAATGATAAGACTGTAAGGGCTTACTTCTATGAGCTGAGTGAGCTTTGGAACATGATAGGTGACATTGATGAATGCCAGCGAGTTGAATACCTGTGGTTCGGAATGAAGCCTGACATCCAGCAGGAGCTCTGGAAGAAGGAGCTGAACCCCAAGGTATCAAGCTTCAATCAAGTCCTGGCAGCTGTGGAGGTTATTGAGATATCCCTGTCAGTACCTGTAGGGAGGGACAGAAAGGGCAAGAAGGGTATAACAAATCTTGAAAGCTCTTTGGTGACTCTGGATAAGGGACGCAAGGACAAGGGCAGGCGTAAGAACAACTCTCGAAGGCCGAAGTCCAAGGACCAGAGGCCCAAGGACAAGGGACGACCTAAGCCTTGGGAAGGCGACAAGCCCCAAGGATCATCAAACAAGTGGTTTGAGCCTCTCCAAAAGGAGGAGCACCATCGTCTCGCTGCGGAAGGAAAGTGCTTCCACTGTAAACAACCAGGGCATCAGTCCCGTCATTGCCCAGAAAGAAATAATGTGAAGGGAGGCTCACCTTGTTACAAACTTGGATGGGTCTCTTGTCGATGGTTCAAAAGAGAACCATCCTTCGCAAAGGATGTCTCTGACAAGTAGTTCAAAGATTCGGTCTAGAGGGCTTGGCACCTCTCAGACTCACGATAATCAGACTATCGACGAGGAGTGCTCAAAGATAGAATCAGAGATAGACACTTAAGTTGTGAAGCTTAAGTGAGGATCAGGTTTCAAGGTAAAACCAAGTAGATTAAAGTACAGAACTACTATGATACATGATGAGCTTATATAGGAATGGGGAATGACTTTAGGGAAGGCTCATCAGGTATGTGTGAGAATGAAAGATACCAGAAAGGTAGGCAAAGGCCCGATATAGTACAAGGCAACACAGCCGCATGTCCAAGGGGTTAAGGGTGTGGGTCAAGGGTAAGGTGAGTCAGAGATAAGACGAGTCATAGATAGGGCGAGTCAAAGATAAGACAAACCAAATCAAAGTAAAGCATAAGAGTAGCCGAGGCTATACAAATACAAGGCAACACGGCCATAAGTCCAAGGTGATAGGAGAAAAGATAGGGGGTGGTAACATCACTATAACACACCTGGGAAGCCACCTGGGGTGTCCAGCTATGGAATACATGTCGATCTTGGAGGGGTCGACCGGCTGAGACCTGGCCGACACCACCAAAGCCAGAGATGGCTTAATCGTTGGGGCCATGTCCTATGCAGAGATGACCCCTCGACCAACTAAGGAGCTCCACCTAGACAGAATGGGTGATTCATTAGCAGAAAGAGCCCAGTGTAGAGACTCAATCCTGAGTAGCCTCACAATGGCCTATATTGCAGAGTAGGTCAAGTCTACAGTACCATGCATACAACGTGACACTTGCGCGATAAATGCGACGTTCACGCAACATAGGCGACACAAACGCGACATAGGTGACACTTGCGCGACTTGCGCATGCCTAAGTGCCTTATGGCGCCTGACCTCCTGGAGTATTTTTCCCATGTCCAACCAAGTTCCCAGGTATGCATTTCTCCATATATCATTTATTTCAACATCGTACCATGTTTATTTTATTACACCTTTTACTTTTCACTACACACTTCTCATTACACCACATCACAGACACTACACTTCAGTTTTGACTACATCTTACTCCGAGTTTTTATTATGTTTTGAACAATATCATCGCAAGCCCTAGTAGCAGTTAGCTCTAGTGGTTACATCTGCATCACACCTCACGCCTTAACGCCTCATTGAGTCTCAGTATCGTCCGCCTACCGCCTTTGCACAGTTCCGCTTTACAACGCGTGACTTTCCCGCGCTTCGCGCGCCTATAGCGCCTTTGTTCCCGTGCCTATCGCCTTATTGCGCGCTTCGCGCATTTCCCCCTAGAGTTGTCACCTGTGGATCCCAGCTCTCTTGCATCCCCTAAGGGACGAGCCTATCGCACTCTCACTCTTCCCTTCAACATTTATATCAGCTGCACCCTCAGCTGAGTTGAAGATCCTTCACCGGATATTGCTATCCGGGACTCTATACCCTGGGGATGACCCAAACAATGCAGACTTACTTGCGTGTGACCATTTTTTCCTATATTGCATGACCGAGCACGAGTATGTGATCATGGATTCGAGGTGTTGGTTGGATCCAGAGATCACCGTGCCCCTCGCCTTGTCGGCTAACCCTTGCTTTGAGCTGGACAGGTGGTATTGGTGTCACCTGGGCCTACAGTGGGGATTCAACAAGGAGGATCTCAAACGAAGCAAAGAGCACGTACATGGAGGTCTGGCGCAATGGGAGATGCCCTGGCAGATCAAGCCATCCACTTACTGGACGCTAGGACTGTGTACCCTAATGATGGGCCAGATTGCAGGATGCCTGAGTGATTCAAGTGCAGGTTCATTTGGAATAGCCAATACGTAGTACACGACAATGCAGTGGCCTTCAGTACCGAGGTAGACAAGGCACTGCTGATGAATCCGCTCTTTGACATGGCCAGCTGGTATGCAAAATGCCTGCAGCACGGATATGATGACCTGCAGAACCTGTTGGATGAGTGGAACTGTGAGTGGAATGTGTTCTGCCTCCTTGATAGAGGCCCATTGACACCTGTAGACTGTGAGTTGGATAAACTAGCTAAATGGCTGTTTCAGCCCATACCTCCTATGCATATCGTCAGAGAGAAGTGTTTGATCCACCTCGTTGAGCTCAATGGTGTGGGCATCCCCACTGGTCAGTACCCCATGCTACAACGCAATGTGGCCTTCACTTGCGACTTCACTCAGCTGTTACCCAAGCCCATTGTCGTCGTCATTCATATCCACAGGCGACCCACATGTGCGTTGATAGATATGGGATCATTGGCCAACTTCATGTCCTTGACCCTAGCAGAACAGTTGTGCCTACCCTTGACCTAACTTGCAAAACCTCTAACAATCCAGCTGGCCGTCCAAGGCTTCCGTTCCAAGGTGAACTATGGCATAAAGGCCTGCCTACAGTACCAAGGGATAGATAATGAGTGATATTTTGACGTTATTAACCTGCAGAACTATGACCTCATATTAGGCACACTGTTCTTGTATCAACATAAGGTGACAGTAGGATTCAACTCACCTAAGGTCATAGTGGGCAGCAACACACCACTACCCATGAAGGGAGACGAGGTCTCCATGCTGAAAATGCTGAGGAGCTAGACAAAGTGAGGGAACAGCTGAAAGCATTGGCTAAACCGTTGTGCGTCAAAGCGTCAGAAACGGGCTTACCTCCATTGTGTGCCATCAACCATACTATACCATTGATTGATGCGGCCAAGGTGTACCACTGGCACCCATCCCACTGCCCTGAAGCTATGAGGCCACAGTGGTCTGAGAAATCGCTTACCTGAAGTCTGGCCATTGGCAGGTCACCAGCATAGGGAACACGGTACCCATGCTGTTCATAAGGAAGCCGGGATCTGACAGGCTGTGCACGGTGTTTGACTTGAGGGAGCACAACAATAACACATGCAAGCTGTCATCCCTGTTGCTGGACATGGAAGGGATCTTGCGCCAAGTGTTGTGAAAGAAATTCAAGTCCCTGATAGATGATCAGGACGCCTATGAGCAGATACAAATAATACCTGAACACATACCTCAGTGCGCAGTGACAACACCGGACAGGAATATGGTGAGCCATGTCATGCAGCAAGGCGACTGTGATGCGCCAGCGACGTATCAGACCCTAATGAACCACCTGTTTGGTGAGTACATCGGCAGGTTCATGGATGTCTACCTAGATGACATCATAGTGTACTCGGACACTCTGGAGGAGCACATTGAGCACATCAAGAAGATCCTCGCAATCTTAGAATGAAAGAAACTTTACCTAAGTGAGAATAAGATCCAGTTCCTCTGCGATGAGATTAAGATCCTAGGCCGTGTCGTCAGTAAGGATGGGATCCGCATGGACCCTGCAAAGGTCAACAAGATCATGGTGTGGAAGGTGCCGACCAACTGAACACTATGCAGAGGGTTCATTGGGTCAGTGGGCTACCTGGTGGATGACATACACAATGTGTGCCTACCTTTGGGTGTGCTGTCCAAAGCCTCAGCTGACAGTGTTCTGTTTCATTGGACGGACACTGAGCAACACGCCTTCAACGAAGTCAAGAAGTATGTATCAGCATGTGCGTCCCACAGTTGGATGCCACTGGACTACTCACCTGGGTACCCTCGCATCTGGATGATGACTGACACAAGCACCACTGGTGTTGGTGGTGTGATCACTCAGGACGATGATTGGCAAACTGTGTAGATAGCCACATTCTACTCTGCCAAGATGTCATCGGCCCAGCACAACTACCCAGTTCATGAGCAAGAGCTGTTGGCTGGGGTGGAGACCATGATCAGACACCATGACATATTGTAGGGTGTGAAGTTCACCTGGTTGACAGACCACAAGAGTCTGACCCATTTCCCCACTCAGAAGAGTCTGTCAGGCTGTCAGGCTTAGTGGCAGGAGACGATGGGAGAGTTTGAATTTGATATTGAGTACCTACCTGGTGAGGAGAACATCCTGCTGGACGCACTGTCCCGTATGTACAAATTTGATGAGCCTGGCACAGTGCGGGCCCTGAGTGAGTATGTCACATTGGAAGGCAATCCTGTCAGTCCTAATGTGGTTGGCATGATCACCATGCCCATGTCTGTGGGCTTGGAGGTGTCTGTGGGCTTGCCTAGATGCAGTGCTCGTGTGGCTGCTAGGGATATGGCCCCCCAAGTGTCACATCCAGCCCAGGTGCATGCACCCCAGACTCAACCCCCGCGTACTGTGACTATGCCTGGCCGTGCCCACCCATCCAATGTCACAGGAGGCGTTGGATCAACAGTGCCCGCAATAATGTGCCAATGGCCACGGGCGCCTGTGCAGCCTGCTGAGACAGGTTGCCCTGAAATGTCAGCTGAGTTTACAAGGAGGGTACAGGACCAATTCGTCCTCAAAGGCCCTGTGAAACAAATGGAAGGGGGGGGTGCATCTAAAGGCACCAACACCCAGAGCAGAGCCAGTGATACAAGATGGGAGCCCAGAGGTCCTGCACAGAGAGACTTCGTGCTCTCATCACATGCCACTGGGCAAGTCAGAGAACCTAAGAGAGGGACTAACTGAATCAGCATACCAGCCACTCAAAGTGCTGATCACCTACCCTGGAAAGGAGGCACTACTATCTGAGGTGAAAGGAAGATATGAGGAGGACCCCTTCTTCAAAATGATACTCAATGCACCAGAGTCATATAAGAACTTCCAGCTCCATGACAGATACCTGAGACTGCGGCTACAAGACAGGGAGTTGCTGTGCAAGGTGCTCATTGATCAAGCACACTCACTGTTAGCTCACCTGGGCACGAGAAAGACAATGTTATACCTATGGGAGTATGTCTGGTGGAAGACACTTGTGCTGGACATACAGGCATTTTGCGCCTCGTATAACACTTGCCAGAAGAGCAAGCCATCAAACCAGAGGCCCATGGGGCTGCTGCACTCACCACAGGTCCCAGTCCAGGCCTTGGGATGCCATAGGCATTGACTTCATGGATCCACTGCCTCTATCTGCAAACAGAGACGGTGAATTTGACAGCACAACTGGTGATAATAGATCTATTTACTGGTATGGTGCATCTGGTCCCCAGCTGAATGAACTATAACGCTAAGGAAATCAGCTGAGTTAATGTTTGTGGAAGTATACAAGCATCATGGCTTACCTAGGGTCATCATAAGCAACTGAGACATACTCTTCATCAGTGGGTTCTAGACCCACTTGAATAAATTAGTCGGCATTAAGCTAAGAATGTCGAGCACTTACCATCCCAAGACCAATGGGTCCACTGAGCACGCAAATTGCACAGTTGGGCAAATGATACATAGTACAATATCTCCCAACCAAATGGACTGGGTGGGACGACTACCTGGCATCGATTAATGTTGCACACAACGAGACAACCACCTACCCACCATTCTTCGTCAACACTGGATGGATGCCCCGATCGATGATATGGGAGAGTCCCTGAGCCAGACGAATACCCGGGTGTCAAAATGTATGCACAATGCATGAAGGCAACAATACTCACCACATATGACGCGATTCTGGCAGCCCTATGTGAAGCAGACCACTGAAGCTGAACAAGTGCAGGAGGGCATGCCCTTTCATTGTAGGGGACCTTGTATATATATCCTCTAAGAACATTAGCTTCCCTAAGGGGCTAGTGAGGAAGTTCATACCTAAGTTCATAAGACCATATAAAATCCTGCAGGATTTCAAAAACAACTCCTATAGAATTGACTTACCTGACAGACTGAAGCAACAGGGCGTACACCCCAGTGTTTCATGTGTCCTATCTCCACATACACATGCCCAACAATGACTGCCAGTTCCCAGGCAGGCTGGACACACAAGTCATGGAGTTCGAAGGCCACGTCAAATGAGAATGGGCCAGTCGATAAGATGTTATCTCATCAAGGCACCCAAATGGACATGGACTTTGAATTACTCTGGAAGTCTGGTGATAGGACTTGGTTACCTTACAGCCAAGTGGAACACTTGGACACTCTGAGGGACTACTTCAACCTGATCAGTATTGCTACCATCGGTGAGCTGGTGGATGGCAATGGGGAGGTACCAACTGACCAACCCCAGGTGTTTTTGGGACACCTATGTCTCACTTCCTATCCTACAAATACCCCACCCTTCTCCCCACCAATCTCAGCATCTCTTCATCCCAACGAACGAGCACTCACAACAATGCATAACCCCACTTTACACAACTTCGTCCCCAATGGCCCAGGCCTCTATTCCTTCTCCGACATGCACTGTTCCCCCACACCTATACTCCACAACCCGCGAGCAGGTGAAGTCCTACATGGCCTATGACACTTTATTGCAGCTCAGGCGAGGACCACTCCACTCACCCCAGTCCCCCTCGGCTATGACGAATTTGCATATATCTTCAACTTCAATGAGCCTAACATGCTCATGAAGTTCACCACCAGTTGAGAGCGACAACGTCATGAAAATCAACGGACCCGCTGTTACTGTCCTGTTCCTTGTTGGAGAGGATGAAGAGATGCAGCTGGTTGCTCCTGGTCAGCCAGATGTGACCAAACCTGAGGTCCCTTGCGACCTTGACGGTGGGCGCTGGTTGAGCCAGCACAAGGCTGCCCTGGTGGAAGACACCCTCTGGGAGAACCTTGCCCAGTCCCACCATCAGAACCTCCATTGTGATGAGGCCATCCAAGTGTGCAAGGACAAGAGGTCCAAGCCCTACACACCTTGCCCTCCTCCTTCCACTCACAAACACCCTCGTGGCCCCTCCCATTGGCCCATAATGGCACTAGTGCAGCTAGTGACGAAACAACTCAGTTATGTTGTGAAACAAAACTATATTGTAGTACCTAGTGACGAAACAACTGAGATACGTGAGTACAAAGGTATGTGCAAGATAGAACAAGAGATACACACCTCAGTTATGTTGTGGAACAAAACTGAGGTGTCGGTAAGCGAATGCAACAACGTAAATACGACGGTCGAGATTAGCTAAGAGAGGACCAGAGGATTGATGTGCGGAGGAGCCATAAGGCACAGAAGTCAAGAAGTACTGTAGTCGTATGGTGTCGAAAGTGATCTAGATAAGTATGACGAGAGAGGAAATGGTCATGCTTACACACCCCCTCACTGAGACAACAACTGAAGTCCAGTGCTCTGTTTCAAGAAAAGCGGACGAGGCAAGGCCTTGTTCAAGATATCGGCGACATTCCGATGAGAGGGTACCCAGTGGAGCAAGAAGAAGCCGTTTTCAATATACTCGCGAATGAAGTGATAGCGGATATCTATATGTTTAGACCGAATGTGATTTTTGGCCTCAGTAGACAGTGAAATAGCCCCAGTGTTATCCATGTACAGCACGATGGGAAGAGGGAGGACAACGTGAAGTGCCGTGAACAGTGAGCACAGCCAGATGCCTTCCTGCAACGCGTGAGTAACGGCCATATATTCGGCCTCAGTCGAGGAAAGGGCGTGTGTCGTCTGCTTCTTGGAAACGTGAGTGATCAAGCCCCCTGCGAAAAACCACGCATAACCAGAGATCGAGAGCCTATCTTCAGGTGAACTAGCCCAGTCTGCATCACAGTACCCGTGAAGGCCCTCATCAATGCGCTCCCCCCCGAAGTGTGCCCGTAAATTCATGGTGCTGCTGAGATATCGAAGGAGGCGTTTGGCGGCAGCATAGAACCAAGGAGATGGATTGGCACAGTGTTGCGCTAAGGCATTGACTGCAAAAGCAATGTCTGTCCTCGTGCAGACTGCAAGGTACAATAATTCACCTACAATCTTTCGGTAACGAGTTGGGAGGTTGGCGATGTCGTCAAAAGTGTCAGAGGGATGACCAAAGGGGTGCTTTGGATCAAGGGGGAGTTGGACTGGGTTGCAGTCGAGCAAGTCATATTCGTCGAGAAGGTGAGTAATATACTCAGCTTGGTGCATATAGAGCTGACGAGTGGAGCGGTTGCGGTCAAATTGGATACCGAGAAACTTGTGAATAGGGCCCAAGTCCTTGATCCCAAAGCGCTTGGCGATGCACCCCTTGACATATTGAAGGAACGGTTTAGAATTCGAGGTGCCCATGCCATCGTCAACATGCCAGCCGACGATGCAAAAGATGCGGCCAGTGGAGGGAGTGGTGGTGTCATAAACGAAGACGGCGTGGTCAACAGCGCACCTGGTAAAGCCGAGCTCAGTCATGACGGCTCTGACCTGCTCGTACCATTCCATCGCTGACTGTTTCAAACCGTAGATGGTACGGAGCATGAGCCATACCATCAACGTCCAGTTCCCGTCCTCGAATCCCTTCGGTTGATGCATGTAAATCTCCTCTTTGAGAATTCCCCACAAGAACGCCCTGCGAGCGTCAAACGTGTCCAGTTCCCAGTTTTGCTGACAAGCGAGTGCTGCAATAAAACGGACAGAGGCCGTCTTAATAACGGGGGCGAAGGTGGCGCCATAATCAATGCCGGGGATTTGAGAGAAACCTTGAGCTACTAAACGCGCTTTGTGAATGGGCCCACCCTTATTATCCTCTTTAAATTCCAATACCCAGCGATTACCGATCGCCTTTCGCCCCTCCGGAAGCTTCGTCAGCTTGTAAACATTCATGTCCTTCATGATCTGAAGTTCTGCCTTCATGGCGGCAAGCCAGTGGGAATGGTCAGGTCTCTGCATAGCTTCCTCATATGTAGCTGGGGGGATGGACATGTCATAGTCAGGATTAGACGGGTTGCGCTTCCTGGTTGCTCCGCAGTGCCACGTGAGCCTGCTCCTCAATGCACACATTAGCCATTACTTCTGGTACATCTGCATTCAGTTCGACATCCCTGAGATCCTCAGCAGCGTCGTCAGTAGTGGTGTCGTCAGCTGTCACCCCCTCACCCAATGATGGTGGCACCCCCTCACGAGCTGCATTCACAGCAGCACGCACGGCACGTGCTTCACGAAGGGCTTGAAGATGGACCTTGGATGCCGCAAGCTCGTCTGCGTAAGCCTTGCCAGCAACAGTGGGTACATGAGTGCGACCTGAATGACGAGGAACGATGGGGGGAAGCGGTGCCGAAGGTGGGGCAGATACAGGTGAAGGCGGAGATGGCAATGGTGCAGTCATGGAAGGTGAATCTGGATCATCTGAGTCAGAGTCGGAATTGGTGGAAGTGGTGGCTGTGGAAGCAAAGTTCTTGTCAAAAATCACATCACACGCAGTAAAGAACATGTTGGTGGCCATGTCGTGCAGGCGATAACCCTTGACACCTTCAGGATATCCCATGAAAATGGCATGGCGTGAGTGAGGACCGAGTTTGAGCTGAAGCTCAGATGGGATGCGAGCAAAGCACTTGGCACCGAAAACGCGCAGGTGAGACAGATCTGGCTTGCGACCGTTGAGAACCTCATAGGGTGTAAGACCTGGGGCGAGTGTGGAGGACTCGCTACGATTCCAGAGATAACAAGCAGTCAATGCTGCCTCACCCCACAGGGTGGCAGGAAGTCCCGCTGTCTCGAGCATGGCGAACATGCGGCCCTCAATGGTGTGTATAGCACGCTCAGCCTTGCCGTTTTGCTGGTGAGCATAAGGTGCAGACAGTTGACGAGTGATACCTGCAGAGGAAAGTGCCGCACTAAAATCCGCCCCAATGAATTCTCATCCATTGTCAGAGCGGAAGACCTTGACTCGTCTATCCGCCTGATTCTCCCAATGCTTCCGTACAAGCTCCCAAGCTGCAAGCGCCTGATCCTTCGTGGCCAACAGTTCGAGACTGAGGAGGTTACTGTGGTCATCGAGGAAGATGATAAAATGATGCTTGCCATGCGGAGTTGCGACAGGAAATGGGCTGCAAAGGTCAGAATGGATGAGATCGAGGACGTGGGATGCTTTGGGTGTAGTGGAGGTGGGATAGGATTTGCGAGGGTGCTTTGCCATGATACATGGCTCACATGTGTGAAGAGGAAGGGATGTATCAACCTTGGCTCCCATGGAGAAAAGATGTAAGCGTTTGACTGCATCACCACCTGGGTGTCCCAGACGTGCGTGCCAAAGGTCCCAAGACATAGGTACCTTAGCGAAAGCAGAGAGTTCAATGAGTGGTGATGGTGCGCTGGGTGGGATGAATTTCAAATCCAGGAACACAAGGTTTCCCACCATTGCAACATCTCCAAGGGAAGTTCCGCGATACACAAGTTGACACCGTGGTGGGTCAGGAAGAAAGTTGCATGCCCAACCCTTCCTAATCATGCACCCCACAGATACAAGGTTAATCAGTGCACCTGGTGCATGAAGGCAATCACTGAAGCGTAGACACTGAGTGCGATTGTTTACTGTGAGTTCCGCAACACAGTCACCTCTTCCTGACATGGCTAATTTCCCATGATTAGCAGGTTTTCACGACGACCTTCGACTTCGTGCTGTACGTCCAGAAGAAGCTCTTGTCCGTGATGAGAGTGGACGTGGTTCCAGAGTCCAGGATACTGGACAGCGTCTGTGTGGCAATACAGGCCATGTCTTCGTCATTCGGCATTGAATCAGGGTCGATATCCTCGATAGCTGCGCAAGACCAGTCACGATGATGGGAGGAGGTTGTAGCTAGAGCGGATGTCTCTGTTGTCGTTGCAGTTGTAGAGGGAGTGGTAGGCTTGGACTCGGTAGCTACTGCGGTCACATCCTTCTTCTTCCCAGTACCCTTCTCACCACGTTGCCCCCAGGGGGATTTTCCTTCCATCCCAGCCGCCTTGCTGCATGCAATGCTCGCGGTCATGTGTCAGCGACCGGGGTAGGCCTGAGCACACGGGGTTCTCACAAACCACCCCCTTGGGGTTGTGTTTATGAATCCGAACTCCGGTTGTGGGGTTGACTCTGCGATCGGTTGAGGGGATAGATAACGCATTGGCATATTCAGACCCAGGAGGCTGCAGCTTCTGTTGTCCACGCTGACGGTTAGCCTCCTCGGTGAAGGAACTAACAACTTCCTCGAAGGTGAGCTTGGAAGTACCAGCTGGGGTAGAAGTTGATGGTGTCCTGTAGTGCATCATGGTGAGACTGCGGAAGACAACCCATTGTGGGGTTTCTGGGAGGACCGTGGAGGAACATCCAGATGGATTCTTCATCTGTGAATGTGAGCCCCATCTCGGCGAAATGGCGGCGTCCATTTTCGAATACTCCAAGGTAGTGAGGTGCGTCATCTGCATCCTTTAATTTTTCCACGAAGAGTTGAGTGCGTAATTCAAACTGAGAGGTGACGTCCAGGCGTGCAAACCGTTTCGACAAGGTCTCCCACTGCGCTCGAGCAGTGAGCTTCTTGCAAAGCATATTTTGGACGACAGGTGAGAGCCATCTCCCAATAATTGCTTTCGCCTGTGTGTCTTCTTTCACCCACTCTTTCATGAGGACTAACTCCGCGGCTGTAGGTTGGCCTGCTGCTGCTGCTGTGGGCATAATGCTCGCAAATTCAGCAATATCAAGCGGGTCAGTGCCATCGCTACAGTGGTTCCACAAGCCTTCCCCAGCCAACGCCAGTTCAACGGCGCGTTTCCAGCTGGGATAGGTGTCGGAACCCATCAGTTCGGAGATATAGTCAAATTTGCCCATCTTGTATGATAGGGTGTTCGAGGGTAGCGTTCAGCCGTTAGATGAATGTGAGTTTGTTCGATTTCTTGTTTCATACTTCGTCTGAGCTCTAGAGCTCAGGGCTCATAACCTAATGGCACTAGCGCAGCTAGTGACGAAACAACTCAGTTATGTTGTGGAACAAAACTATATTGTAGTACCTAGTGACGAAACAACTGAGATACGTGAGTACAAAGGTATGTGCAAGATAGAACAAGAGATACACACCTCAGTTATGTTGTGGAACAAAACTGAGGTGTCGGTAAGCGAATGCAACAACGTAAATACGACGGTCAAGATTAGCTAAGAGAGGACCGGAGGATTGACGTGCGGAGGAGCCATAAGGCGCGGAAGTCAAGAAGTACTGTAGTCGTATGGTGTCGAAAGTGATCTAGATAAGTATGATGAGAGAGGAAATGGTCATGCTTACAGCCCACCAACTCTACCCCCAGCTCTGATGGTCCTAGCACATCTGCCACCCCAATCCCTGAGCCAGGGGATGTGCGCATGGACGGGCCTCCGGACGAACTTGACATGTTTGCTGTGGATGGACCCCTCATGAAGAAAGGCAAGGGGAGGAAGACTTAAGGGGTCTTGCAGACCCCTGAAGGGGGGTATGTGGTGGTTGCACACCACCAGACCATCACCTACATATAGCACGTGATTCTTGTGTGCTTATCAATGTTATCATTGATAGTGTCAGTTCATTGTCTCAGACCTTACTTTTATCCTGTGCAGCACATCAGGTAAATGACCCGAAAGTGATAAACTCATAGAAAGCTTTATCTGATCTAAAATATATACAATATGTATCAGATTGATACCTCACATGAGAAAGCTTTGAATACCCGGACTTGGTTGGATGGAAACTACCAAATACACCAGTCGTGACGGTCTAGTTGCAATTGCCTGTCAGTTTATCATCAATATGGTGTGTTATTGCAACACCCACCTACAGTTAGCTACTGTTGCAAAGGAAGATTGACTTGTCAAGAGTGACCATTATTGCCTGATTGAGGCATAGCAGCAATGCACTATAAATCTATCCCACCCTGGTCATGATATGTAATATTTGATTGTTTTTGCTTCGCCCATAATCTCTGAATAAACGCCAGCATCGCATAAAATTTTATATGGCCGGACTGTGTTGTACCAACACCGCCTAAAGCTCAAAGATGCCATGTATCTACAACCCAGTATCAAGCCGTCTCAGCATGATTGATGCATCCAAGGAGAGCTTGTCATTGCAACATGGACAACAACTCCCTCAGCGCCAGTATTAGGTATGTGATTGTGACATCAGCCTGTGATGCTCAGAGCTGCTAAGCTTACAATCCAGGCAATATGCGGCAGCGCATTGCCATCCTACCCAACTTCAACAAGATTCGGTAATTTTATGCACAATCAGCTTTCCATCCTATGTTCAGCAATCTCCAAATACATGTCAGTGTCAGATAATTTTTTGGATAGCCATACTGAATGGCAGCAGGGTGTGAAGTGTTCATAGCACGGTACAAATCTGCATCATTGTGGTTTTCCTATGCAAGCCAATGCTGCCATTGCACCATAGACCACAAGTCCCTTGGCGCTGACATTAGGTATTCCGTTATGACCTCACCCCAGCATACTGTCACAGCTGCCGGTTATTTCCAAGCAGAAGTGGGATGTTAGCCGTAGCTCTTGTCTTGCAAGATTTGTTCCTGTAGATCACTATGGAACAGGATACCGTAGTGCTATATTATTGTAACCGACTATTATCAGGACAACACAATTCAGGTATCAGGAAATGTTCTGCGATCATTTCAGCAAAAGAACGAGCTGGCATTAGGTTGTAATATTTTTAAATACAAATTGACTATGAAGAAACTATGGTATTCGAGGTTTGCTTCAAGGCAAGGCGCTTCTGTCGGATTTTCGATAGCGCACTGTTGGCGGTGATAGTTCGTTTAGCAGCAGAAGAGGCGGGAAAGACTTGGCTAAATAAGTTGCAATGTATGAGCCTCGGCAGCATGATGAAGAGTGATAATCATACCGATTTCACCATATTAACAACTCATTGACTTCCTTCGATTCGTCGGTGTCTTCTAGGAGGTCGAGGAGACTATGATAAAATGTCTCCGAGTCAGTGGCTGTGTCAGTCCTGGAGAACACAGAGGGCGAAGTTAGAGCGAACCGGACCTTCATTACACCACTTCAGTACATCATCTGCGTTCAAAAATGACACTTGACGAACCTGGGTTGCGATATAAGCTATAGAGGCGACAGTGACAGAAGTCATGCCGTGGAGACGAGCATTTCCAGATCGCATGGCTTTCGGTTCCCGGTCAACTGAGCTCGGAGATGTGAAAACGTGTTTATAAGCCTAGTAGAATCCAATATAACGCAGGAACTTCGTGAAAAAAGATCACCTACCGATACAAGCAAGTGGCTCCTGAGAAGACCACACCACGGATCTTCAGGGTCATATGTTTGGTGAGCATACAAAAAGATAGGCCACTGATCTCCACAGACCAACGTTTCGCCACTTCGAAGGTTTTCTTTGGTCCTGTGTACAAATAAGTGCAAAAGAGTTTTCAGGACTGTGGATGCAAACGAAAAAAAAACATACTGCGTGTCATTCCAGTCTAATCCAGCGGGACAAAGAAGAGATCCTGTGAGCTCGTGATTAAATCCACGGTCTATCTTTGAATTTCTATGTAAAGGAGGCTGGATCGCTTCTCCTTTCGGAGAAATCCAATCAAGTATCACAGACTTGAGAGTTTTCGTGTCGTCGCCTCTTGCGCCTGTGGCTCCCTTGCCAATCTGTAAACTGTAAGTAAGAACTCCTCACGCAAACAAACGACATACCAATTCTCCAACGTGAAGAATTTCCTCCTCGGACCCGTTTTTCAATCGCTCAAGAAGGCCAGGATATGAGTCTAGGAGTTGTTCAAAGACACGATGTTCCCTTCGCTCTCTGTTAAACACGTCAGTCAGTGGAATGGAAAGATAGTTTGCCTTTACTCTGCAGAGAAGTCTTCCAGTACAGTATCTTCCATCTGCTCAAGCCTCAAGATACCGTTGGTGAGTAGGGAAGGGTAGTTGCATAGCGCGAATACTGTTCGACCAAAGTGGCGTCCATGGGAGACAAGGGGATCAGACGAGGAACTGGACGATAGGATGAGTCTACAGAAGCCATAGTCAACGTTTGACCAACTTACGCCTTTTTGCGAGGTCCCATTTGGAGGGCTGACGAGCCACGTTTGGTAGAAGTGACTTCCT
Source organism: Suillus occidentalis (assembly GCA_016628085.1). Lineage (NCBI taxonomy): Eukaryota > Fungi > Basidiomycota > Agaricomycetes > Boletales > Suillaceae > Suillus > Suillus occidentalis. Next base: position 17,429 of record JABBWB010000418.1, read on the forward strand.
GGGCGGACATGGGAGAACTGGAGGGAAAGAAAGGGTATCTTGAGGCTCGTCGACGCTGGATCCTGCTTTTATCCAATATTATGCGACATGACATAAGCTGTAAATTAGCGGTCAAGTAGTCGCCAGATTAACTGGCGGATGGAACGACCGGCCCGGTCTGGTCGCTGACTTTTGAACCAAACAACATCTGGGACACCGTGACTATGAAGGATAAAAGTATTCTGTAAGCCTGTGTCCATCTCGCTACAGTGGCCCGCCATCGAGAATAAATTCACCAAGATGCAACAACCCTTGTGTCAGACCTTCAAACTGCAAGAACATGCTATTAACTTGAACTTACAGGTAAACTTGGTGATTCTTCTTGGAGTGAGACTTGCTAACTTTCAATATCAGGATCGAGATCGCGGGCAGTAGTGATCAAAGGGACCCACTCACGAGTCATGGTATAAGGTCCATCAATGCCATCATCAACCATTCTCAAAGTTCATCACAAACCAGTGAGGCGGACGTCAATGGCAACCGCCCCCCCATGGGGATCAATGAGGTCCCCCCCTCGCCAGTAAAAAGCAGTGGTGCGAGCGGAGTGAACCAAGAGATAAACGAAGACTTGGTAGCCGACCTCAAACAGAGATTGGAACGTGCAGAATCAAACTGCGCAAGACTTGACGAACTGTGCCAGAAATACAGACACCGTTGGTTAGAGGAATGTTACCGGACAAAGGTGTTGGAAGAATACGCACCGAGTGGAATCAATACTGTCTCTGCCCGTCAAATCCCGTGGGATGCTCCTTCCCCCGTTCAAGGTGTGTCCGACTCACGCCAACCCCCTAACAACCTGATTGTCCTGTTCAGGTGATGACGATGGCGAAGTTGAGGGAATATAGAAGTATATTGTAGTACTGTGTTCTCGGGCGTAATGATTGTTGAAACTTGGATTTGAATGTGATGCACTTAGGAAGCGATGGCAAATCTGCGTTTCCCCGTCAGTTGGCAAAAGTGAAAACCGATCTGATACCCACAAGTCCTTCTGACCCGCTCTTCAAACTCAATGCGTTTACAGCCGCAGTACTCGTAAACTTCTTCCAAATCTTCAACACGTTGTTTGGGAGCGCGGAAGGCGGATTCTTGACACTCTTGAGCCCAAAGAATTGGCGGGGAATTTAAACAACGCGCCTCTCGCAGGAGCTGCTCTATAGTTATCTATGAATGTCGATATCGATGGTGAACAAATGCAGACACATGTCAATGAAACAGACCTGGATAGTGGCAGGCGCCCGATTCCTGATCATGGAACTCGTAGCCAGTCAGATTCTACATGATACGAAAAGCGGATAAGTCAAACCTTGGTACTCTGCCATCCTGCATAATCATGACACCAATAAATGTCCTGAGATATTGAACATAGAATAGAGGGACAAGCTGCCAGTGCCAGGTAAGCAAAGACAAGCCAACACTATAAATTGCCTCGCCGCAGTGCTCGTGCCCGCCCATCCTTACGAAGAAAGTCGTCCATTCAATGTTTCAGGATCAAAAGTGCAAAGAGTAAAGCCCAATTGCCGCCTGTTCGGCACAGACAAAGGCTAGCTGACGTCGAGAGTGTTGTACTGATGGGAGCCCTGTCTGGATCTAGGTAGTCGTGCTATGGGCAAAGCACGTCACTTGCAAGATGGGCCCAGAATCGATAGGGTCCGGGACATGTACGGTGAGCAGCATTCTGGTGTTCGAATGGCGGTGACCGAGCGAGTGCTAGTAGTGTAAGGTACAGTGCACTATCATGATGTTAGCAACATAGGGTATATAATCAACACAACGTGACTATCTGTGCGGGTCATCCCATCACGTAAAAAAAATTACACAATATCATTCAACAAGGTAGCAGTCAAACATGCGAATGTAACAATTAAGATATTGAAACGCATATCATACACTGCATAGTATTAGTGGTGACTAAACTAAACCGCTCACGTGCTCTGCATGAGAAGTGTTGAAATTAACTCTTGTGAAATTTGAATGCACATTGCACGACTCAGTGCTTAATCCTACTCAGTAGGTACTCGGTGTTTAACCACCGTGATGTCCATCATCGAATCAGCCCAGGACCAAAACTGACGATCGTCAAGGGAATGACGAGGCCTGTCCCAATAATGATAGCCAGCCCGCATCCGATCTTTGCGGATGAGGACAACCCAAATTCAATTGTGAAGACACCCACAAGAAATCCGATGATTGAACACGCCAAACTGTCGCGGTCTTGTCAGTGACACAAGTAATTGCGATCAAAAATTTAGTTACCTCGTCAGGTATAAAAGTGACGGAATACTGACAACGATCAAAAAAGAGGTCATTTTCCCTTGCAGGTAATAAGTCTGTTCAAATGATAGTCAGGTCCAGGTTGCAGAAACATGACGATAACCGAACCGCGAAGTCGAGTGATCTCATTCTGTGGCTGAAGTGCTGTGCCACCGCGCATGCTATAATGCAGTAGGCACTGAGAACGAAGGAAATAGAGCACATTGTCTTGGTGGGGAGCAGTGAGCCCAAACCTGGAATAGCCAGGATACTAGCGTCGACTGCCATAATGACGCTCGCCTGCCAGAGCAACCTAAGCGGTAAGCGGTCTCATTTAGATCCAATACATAGCACTTACCATGGTAGTTTGAGATTTAGATTGAGCGTTGAAGTTGTCTATGAATCTCCTCATGTCTACCTCATTTACGAGGCCATCGACGTAAAAATTCCTGAGGCGGCCGAGCACCACAAATGGAATCCAAAGCATAGCGATTGCAACGCTAGCCATGAAGGGAGACTTTTCAAAATCTCTATACCTCTCACCCAGTGAATGTGTTCGCATCAAGCGAGCCTCGGGTTGGCCATAGTGGTTCAGATATTGGTGATGACCTGTTTTGACGACTCAATCAATGAAGTTCAACATGAGAAAGCGACATCGTACGAAGCATGTACAATAGTTTGCCTGTAAGTAAGATAAGATCATGATTGCCCTTTTTTACGAGGCTCACGCACCGCAGATCACGGTACACGGTGCCGACACATCCCCCATAGACGATGCAAGATCCTCTGTCCTTTGGTCATCGATTTGAAGGTGTTGGACGAGATCAGTGTGCGTACCGGCAGTAGCTAGCTCGTCAGCCATTTCTTTCATTTGTTCTAGGGTCCAGAATATTGAACCCGCAGTTGATTTTTCCAAGGCCAATGCTTCTGTTGTTGTTCAGGTCATTCGGTTCAGGCGCTGCAATGCTGAAAAACTCACCGATACGGCACCAGTTCAGGTGAATTCGCAAATCCCTTATTTCCTGGAGAGTCACTTGCATCCCGCGTGGAAAATATTCTACGTGTTTCCTAGACGAGTGGTGAGGAACGTTCTGGTTCGCTTGCATTGTGAGATGATCGCTCACCAGTATTGGGCTTCAAGTTCGAGTCCTACACGCAAAGATCAATAACCAAAGCACAAAGACAGTCAACATACTTTTGTGGTTCCAGTCCCATACCGCTGTGCACTCTTGGAAAAGAAGGTAGCAATTCACCGGTTCTATCCAAGCGATGGTGTGATTCTGTGGGACCACACAGTAATATGGATAGATCTCTATCCCTTCTGCTGACATCGGCTCAACAACTAAAAACCACTGATTTCCAGGTATCTTGGTTCTCAGAGCGTCGATCCAAGACTCGAGCTTCTGGAGTTGTTCATCCGAACAAGTCCGCAAGTTCATTTCAGCGTACGTTCTCTACAGTCCCATATATTGAGCACATAACTCGTAAATCCCAGATCATGTTGCTCACCTTGTTCTCATTATAGTTATACGTAGCTCCTGATGGATGGATGAACTCTTCCCAATCCCCACGCAATTCGTGCCTGTCGATGCAACAGGTTAAATTGTCACTACCGAAAACGGGGAAAACAAACCGAGCAAATTCAATCTGCATCTCCTCCACATTATAGTTGGGACTTGGAAATTCCCTGTTCAATCAAGTCAGTATCTGAGTTCATACTAGTAGTAACACACTCACGGTAGCGTCATTTCGGTGTAGCGTCGAAGCTGCGTCGGCCAAATAGGGACGCTGCACTTAAGCAACTCTGCCTGGGGATTGACTGTTGGGGACTTGTAAAAGAGCCTGAGTAAACAGCGTTCAGTGCAACTTGCGATTCGACTTACCGTTGTGGCCACCATGGTTTGACGGTTCAACGTGGTGGGCGTTCACACGATGGTGAGATGATAACACAAAGAGACCGACAAAAATAGCCCCGTGCTAACGCCCAACCCTGAGATCAGGTAGATATAATTAGCGAACACGGCGTTTATCAGATTATACATGGTATGGCACCACTGACAGGATTGTAAACTTAGTACTGTAATATAACGAATCTGAAATGTTTAGTGCGGTTCTGCAGTAGATTGTGGGATAGCGAGCATGATGTAAGATCATGTCGATCGTGCGCGTGAACGGGTATCGTATTAGACTCTATTTGCTGTGTGTACAAGTGATAGCGCAGAGCTGGGAGAGTATATACTGTACAGTGGTATGTAGCAAAGCAATGATTATGACGAATGATGTAGGGATGAATGATGCGCGACAGTATGAGATAGTAGTACATGGAATGATGGTAATACTGTACAGTGATGGAACTCATCCAACTCATTCGCTATAGCTAGAATGGGCTGCTTCAAAGTTTATTCAAGCGAAAATACTAATAGCACGCACCTGAAATGCCGACTTTGCTTTATTCGCGGCGTGCTGAAGCTTGGCCTTGATTGACTCCCAACGTTGCGAGCGCCGCGGAGCGACCGATCGGCAGGGGCGCTAGACAATTTTGGTAAGCCGCCGGCAACAGTAAATTGACGACTTACTGATTCTAACCACATATCGACTTGTGTCTGTTAAAATGTTAGCGACTCGCTGCTAATCGGTCGATCGCAAATGCTCACCAAAGGTTTTCTGCCTCTCGTGGGCAACGGTCCAACACTCGGTGTGTGCACTATACGCGACATCTGATGTGACAAGTGTGATCGGCGTAATGACGTATTAGGATGTGGCAGATGAACTTTACCGTAAGATCGCCGGTTGTGAAGGTGAATTGTTGGTAATGGTAACTGATGTCACAAGACCAAACAATCACAAACAATCAGTGAAACTGATATGTGCTGATCGTTTGCTGGCCGTTTATTACTCGTCGTCACTTAAGTCATGGCCTGATTTTTGATCTTCACTTAGTCTTGCATGGTCAGGCTTTAGATATCTTCGCTCGTGGGTTGAGGCCATTTGGGTCCCCATCGTCTGTAGTAGTGCATGGTACGTCATTCAACATCTATTCAGGATCTAACTCGTAAGTGATTATACATGAGAGAGGGAGACAGGCATCGTTTATTAAGGTGACTTTTCAAAGCATTTCTTATCCACTTGTTTCTGGCTTCGTGACAAACGCGATGATGTGAACACGGAATTAGGAAGACCTGGTGGTCGGTCGCCTTCCAGGACGATGACGTGCCCGACATCTTGCCAAAGCTTTTCCTGGGACGTATTCGGGTCTTTCTTCGGGCACAGTTCCTTCGGGTCCATTGGGAAAACGTTTTCAGCGCTGTACGCATGATAAGTGATACAAGCATTGAGGATCTACATGAAGGTCACTGACGTTATAAAAGGCAGCTCCCTCACTGCTTTCTTGAATGCGGGATACATGTTTAGGTTGTCGTACATCTTGGTGAGGGCGTCGCTGATGATGCCATACGCATGAGGCAGTTTGCGGCCTTGAGTGTTCTTCTCCGAGCATAGAATCATAAACGTATGGTATATCTGATGCAACATATTTTCTTTGGTTGTTATTGCTTAAAGTATGAAAGGAAAAAACCTACCAAGGTCATCAGCGTCGCTACGACACCTTTCGATAGATTTCCTTGTTCGTGGACCTCTTCAGGGAAAAGGTCCCCGATTCGTCCGTCATGCGAATTATTGTCCAAGCCTTTTACAGGCCGAAGTAAGGCTATCCACAAGAGTTCTCTGAACAAATGAAGCTGAATGATTTCAACGATCCCTTGTATCACCTGAATCACAATGAGCAACGAAGATAAACCGTATGGTCTTTCACTTACATGGTCTCGATTAGACGCGCACAGAAGTGCCAGAAAGTATTTGACCTTCTCATTCCGCGCAGCGTCCGAGGGGGCCGAAAATCCTGTTTCGTTCGTGATACACGCACGTATGACTTTGCGCATCTCATCAGTTCTGCACTTCAGGTACGTGTTGAGCTGGTCATCATGCGTGGAGTGAGCGGAGGTAAAGGCTAGGCACAACAAACCTGTACCGTCACACGAAGTATCGTCCAATCTACATCCAAATATCCCGACGAGGTCCCCACGGACACTGCTCATACTATCAGATAGTAACTTGCAAAAGCCAAGGTAGGTACTCACGTGGTTTGGAAAGCAAATGTTTCAACGTAGTACCATGAACATGGAGAGCCGCTAACAGGCTGTTGGTGAGCAGCTCACGTTGGTCCGCTTGAGAAACTTCGAATGGGTTTGCTAGTCCCACCCAGAAGCTACCTGCGAATATGCACTTAGTCAACAAGAACGGGCGCTTCCACGGAGATGTGTTCAGCGAGCGGCAAATCGCATTCCTGAAGTCCTTATCTACTGGAGAATCGGTATCTGTCCAAACAAGCGCCTCGTCGAACACTACCGTTGAATTGATGGGCACGATTGGGAGCGTAGTTGGGAGCGTGCTGGGGAGCTGGTCAATATCATCGTCCTCTGAGGAAAAGATCAGCTCCTCATTAAGAGCTGACGCAGAACACTCCATTTGATAGTCGATGGATTCAGCACGACTTTCAGACGCAGTGAAAATGGTGGAGTGGAGCTCGTCGAAGAAGACACTATCTGTTTCCAGGATCGGTTCCCCAGAAGTGAATGGTGGACAATCCAATGATTGTTCCTCTGTGTAATTGTCAGGCATACTGAAGCGCGTGTCGTTGTCCTCTCCAAACCAACTTGCACTTGCACTTGGCTGAACTGGTGGAGGGATGGCGCCCGGATATCGGTAAGGATCACCAGTGAATAAATCACATTGCTGTGATGTCGGAGGAACAGAAGGTGAGTACGAAGAGAAAATTTCATGTGGATCGGCAGTAAGTGCCTCTTCCGGAAGACATGATGCCTCGATGGCGGTGGACGGAGGCGGAAATCCATCGGGAAACGGGACACTATTGAGTTGAATCGAATGACCTGCAAGAACGTCACTCTGTCGGCGGGAAATTAGACTGCGGCACACTGCACTGAGAATTACACTCACGGGCCATACATCACTGGCAATTCCTAACGAGTTTGGCCGGCAATGACAGGTCTTGATTATACGCAGAAAATCGCCAGCACCGATCTATGTTCATCATGTCATAGCTAATATTCCCAGTATGATGGAACTCTCACCTCTGCTTCAAACACATCACAATATCTTACCTCCCCATCCCGTAAGGGAACAGCTAGAAGCCCTACAATCCCACACATTTGGTTCAACTCCGTCCCCGATTCCTGTGCAGACTACGAACCAATCACGACCAGATAAAACGACTGCTTCTGAAGATGACTCACGTATATAGGTGAAATTTGGTGAAATCCGTGCGCCAAGTAACCTCGGAAGTCGAAGGTCTCTCTAAATCCAACGAAAGGGTGCTGCAAATCAAGTTAGAGAGGAAAACAACAGTTTGCGCGTAATAGCACACTTTGTCTGTCTGGGGAACCATCAACGAATGACAAATATGCAGTACAGTCCAAACTACTCATGGGGAGCTGCATGATCTGTCGAATTTGCACTCGTCGTGGAAAGTAAAGGTAAACACAGGTGTTCGCAGGAGCTATGTTTTGGTCAGGTAAATAAAAGAGCAAAATATTTAGATTGCGACTCACGTTGCATGGCGCAGTGAGGGAAGCGGTTTACAGTTGAGGGACTCGAGAGCTCGATTTAAATAGCTACATCTTGATAGAGATGGCAGCGCAGCGGGCATTACGATGGCCAGGCATTGAATGCGGCCAGAGATTCAAGATGGCCAGAGATTAGAGATGGCCAGCTGGTGTAATCGCTTATCAGAAATGACTGAATTGCCTCCCGAAAAGGTGTGCCGAAATTTAACTTTTCCGCTACAAACGAGAGGCTTCCCCGCCAGGAATGAGCCAAACGACCATAGGGATTGAGCGGTTTGGAACTGCTCGCCGGTGTTAAGCGATAAACCTGCCATTGAATGACGTCAACAGCCATATTGGCCGACCAAATATTAGATTTATACCTCTCGCTAATAGGGCACACCGCTGAATGTATAATTAATCCTCGTAATCAAACACGTGGTCAGTATACATTTCTTCGAGCGCCTCAATGAGCGATTCCGTACTTCCATTTCGTTCCTGCTCAAACAGATTCACCTCTTCGGCACCCACAAAATCGTCTTCATCCTCAAGAGCTTGGAAGTTGGTATTTGTCGGGAGGACTTCTTCCGTTTCTGAATCCTCGCTGTCCAGTTGGTTTGTTGCGGGCGCCCCTGGCGCTGAGGCCGTATCCATCACCTCATGAGAATACACGTGGCCCACTCCAAGACCGTAATGAAACCTCATCAGCATGTCTCGATCGGCAAAGCTATCACGAAGTTATTATCATTGAATATAGCGGGAATAAGTAGTGTGACTCGCCTATTGACATAGTATTGGTGCCATTCATTTTTGTCTCCTGCAAGAGAGGTAATCCCGCACGCGCTAAGATCGCGCCGACCTTGAGAGAAAGCCGGTATGATGTGGCACGCCCTAAGAACTACTCCTGGGTCCACGAAGTCGAACGCATTTGGATTTGCTAAAGGCATGAGTCTAACGCGTCCCAAAGTGCATGTCTCAAATGCATGGTGTTGTACGGGCTCGTACCATCGAACATAGAGAAATTCGAATCTGCGGGATTCGTACACGTTTCCGACGCGAACAACGTTAACGTGATGTATGCCAAGAACTTTGGCATAACGGTAGTGGCCGTCGCCGTTGACATCGTCGCGATGCTTGAGTAGCATTACGTTGCAGTGAGGAGTCCTAGGATTTATGACATCTTGAGCCCGCCGCACGTCGTACGTAGTATAGTTGAATCTGGCGAGGTGATGGTGGTATATTCGGTTGCGCTTGAAAAGAATCGAGTTGCGTTCTTCGTCAAGACGAGCCGCTCCACTCCCGGGCTCAAGGCGATCCAGAATGTGGTCTTTCAATCTAGGTAAGAAGCCCTGGGTCACATCTCAGACTGATGGTGATCAAGTCAATCAAATTATTGCTCACCTTCATAGCGGGATCTTTCCCATGGTTACAGAGGTACTGACCAAAATCATCATAGATCTTCTCGCTTTGGCCTATGTGATGGTGTAGTTTTGGATCGCTCGCTGCAATGTTCACATCGTGCAGAGTGGGTTGTTGTTGTCGTCGTTTAATGCGGCGTAATCGTGCTTGACGGCGTTCTATTTGTGTAAGCTGGCGAACAAAGGCTCTTCGATCTGTACGGCGGTATCTGCCTTTCGGAGTGCGATGTTCTAATTCTCCCTGGCAAAATTTGGGTTAGGGCAGCTATGGGCAATGAGTTATAACATACTGGCTCGGTACTATACGAATCTGTGGTTCCGAAGTGTCGAATGGAGGTCACGTAATCCCCAAGCGCATGGAACTTATATGTTTGAAAATTGAAAGATTTCTTCCTGCGTGGCGGCTTTGGCATAGGCACGTCCTCCGGAATCGCTTTCTCTTTCCCTTTAGCATTGGTACCTGCCATACGCAATCGAGTCGCGGTCCCTTCCGCAGCGGTATCCACCTTACCCTTATCAACCCGTTTCGCTGATTCCTTTGCCTGGCGGCGAGAGCGTGCATTGACCTCGCGATCGAGTTCTTGGGTGTGGTATGCGTTGCATACTTTTGCCTTAAACCGACGAAACTGTTCCCCAAGATCAGTCGTTCGTTTATCGAGAATCGCCAAGGTCAGGTCGGAATGCATCCGGAGCTTCGCCAGTCCGTGCCAGTGTGCCATGACGAAAAGGAGATCCATGACAATTGCGTTGTGATTGTTTGGAAATAAGCCATCAAAAACTGGGATAGCACACTGGTGCAGTATTAGTTCGAGAAGAATTTGATTGTTCGGAGCACATACCTGTAGAAGGTCTTCAAAATTTCGGGCAGCCATGTTCGATAACTCGGAGGTGTTTGCGGAGAACCGCCTGATGGTCGCTCGCCCAAAGGGGGGCACCTGCCTATACCTAATTGATTGTTAGTAGATTGAGTGGTTATCAAAAAGATTATTGACAGACCTCCTGTCAAGTTCGTGGATCAGGTCCTTGTTCAAGGCGCAAAGGATTCTCAATAAATGAAGTAGAAGCATGCGCCAGACCCCAAGCTCGAACTCGTGTAATAGATCGACAACCATTGCAACAAACACATCGAATCCAAAAGGACCGAGACAGTCAGAAAATGTGTTCTAACAAAGAGTTGGTCAAAACGAGCAAAGAAGTGAATTGTCATACTCACGGAGGTTGGGACCCACGAATTAGGCTTGAGAAGTGTCTCAACGGCTGTGCCGTCTACACCATGATTATCCTCGTAGATAAGGTTGCGTGCCGTGGAAACAAGCTTGCTCCTCGAGGAATCACAACGCGCAAGAGTCGCACGCTGTTGCCTATCACGAGGCATTCCTAGATTGTGTAGTCGTCCCATCGGGATGAGACACCGTGGACATGGACAACCTCCCAGCTGCCGAATGGTCGCGACTAGCACTCTGGTCTTCGTGAGTTGCAGTTTTTATAGACAATGATTTACAACTTACTTCTCGGGGTAGTCTGCAGAATATGTAAACACTCGTGGGTAAAACCTGCGTTTCACGCCATCACAACAGAGAATGACAATCCCGTGTTCATATGCCTGTAAAAACTCGGCATCAAGTAACACCTTCCATTGAGCTTGGAACAATTCGCGGTGGCAATGGGTTGTGCATTTGCGGCCAACCTTGCCTTCGGTGTGAGTAGCTACAAAGTCTTTAAATGAGTCCGGAAGCTGCCACCAGCGTCAGCTTCAACAAAGGCGAGGATAATAATCAACGTCGTACCTTTTGGAAGTATGCAACGTGATTAGCTAGATTGCAGGATGGTTGACACCGGCGGTACTTAGTTTCGTTTCCAAAATACATATATACCGGCCATAGCTTCGTGCTCCCGAAAGTCGTCAAGTGGGTGGCATCTGACCAGAACATTAGAGCGACAACTACACGGGGTAATTCGCAGCCTGGCTCTCTGGGAGACTCCTGAAGTTTGCAGTGCGCATCCATGAAGGCTGGTGAAGTGTATAATTCACCTTGAATAGTAACTTCGTGTTGAAGATGAGGGGCGCTCCATCGCAACTCGTAAGGCTCAGTAATGAAATAATTCGTCCGTCCTGAGCATTTGAGAGCTTCTCCCGAATGACGGAAATGAGAGATCGATGATAAAGTTCTGCCTGCGACATAGGGTCGAGCACCTGGCTGAGCTGTGGTCCGAGAAAAAGGTACTGTTATTGTCACTTGTGTTTTACACCAACCCGCATCCTCGTCCTCCCATTCGTCTCCTTCTTCGTCCTGAGTGCTCGCACCTAATCAGTGAATTGATCTTGTCCCATTGTGTACTTCGGACATCATCAGAGTCGAAATCTGGACGTCCGACGATGTCGATCAGTTCCCTGAAGCTCTGATGAGATTTTTGCACGCTGCCATTCCAGTACCAATTGCCGAGTTCGAAAGAGGATTGATTAGGGTAGGGATGAAATGAAATTTCGCGAGGTTCGATGGGAGAATCCAATTTTGCTGGAGCTATGGCTGGGATAGTACTAGTACTGATGTCTTTGAGCGTGATGACATCTTCCGGGTCATGGGAAGGAGGAATTGATGAGAAGAACTGTCGTATTAATCCAAAGATATTCCTCGCTGTGCGGAAGGGAGGGGCCTGTGGCGATGTACGAGCAGCGTCGGTGGAATGTGCAAGTGGATTAGACACTGGTTGTTGGGCAAAGCAGCTGGGGGGAACACTCGGGGGAGGTTGTGGAAGCACATCATCGTACTGTCTATAGCGTAGTGGCATACCAATACCAACACACCGGCTCCTCCGCTGCAGCTAACGATAACCCCTCTTCGTCTATTTCCGTGCCGAGAACAGCCTGCGATATTGAAGCAGGCGGGATGCGCGACGAAGAATCTGCACACGACGCTACTTGGGTGGGGTGCGATGAGGATGACGAAGTTGAGCAAACTCCGGAAGTTTCTGCGCCCAAAGTCTTGTTGACCTCGCCGGAAAATGACGGTGGTACTGATGAATGGTGGAACTGCGTACTTGAAGACTGTCTGTCAATGCTTTTATCCAATCGGGACCGCTTTGTAGAGCCTAGGAGATCCTTTGCTCTCGATAACGCGGAGAACAATCGCTTTTTGCCTTTCATGCACGAGCGCTGGTGCTTGGTATAGGCACTTTCCTGTGTAAATTCTCGATTGCAAGTGCATCTGAAAGGGGTCGGACCTGGCAATGAATCTATGAGGTCCATGAAAGACGGAGAGGAGCTGAAAGGACAGGAATAATGCTATGATTTGTACTCGATCTAGACTAGGAAACCATGCAAAAGAACTCACAGTAACACAGTGGAGCCAGATCTAGCGAGCGGAATTACCCCTGCAGCGCCAAGTTCCCACAGGCGGAAGGCCATCCCGCCAAATTGTGCTGGCGCACATGATAACGGCAGAAATATCTAGATAAGTAATAGTGTTAAAATCCTATTAAAATACGAGAGGAAAGAAACCCATCTACCCAATGGAACCGCCATCTTCGCCTTCCTCTACTATCACTGCCCCACCCGACAACCACGATGCAGCTCGGAGGATAGCCAAAATGACCGTAGAAGCTATGATGTCCTCCACCACCCTGCTACACTATGATAACGACTCAGGATCGATGGTTGATTGGTCTTGGTGAGAAGCCATTTTAATCAAGGCGAATCCTGAGCATTGACACCGCCCCAAAAACGCAGGCCTGCCGATAGTAAGGGCAAGAAGATTCTACCATCCAACTTCGAGAAGCACCGCGATGAATATGAGTTTAGGTACCCATGCTGTCTATGCGCTGACAGGTGGTGGAAAAGCAGCATATGTAGAGGCGGCAGTTTACCCTTGGTGGGATAACACCATGAAGCAGACTCAATGGATTACTAGGTGTGCCTCTAATAGATGCGGATACCGAGGTTAGTGTTCTTCACGCTCAAGCAGATACGGCACTAACCATCACCCAGTGAAGATAGACACCTACTCCAAGCTGGCGCCTTTAGCCGCCTTCAAGTACCCACAAAGAAGTACGAGTTTCTTCTGCTGCAGTACTACTATCACACTGATGGGCGGATAGATGACCAAAAACCGCCAATTCCTCCTGTTCGATTCGAGTGGACCCGCCAGGAGCAAATTCAGTTGTTGGACAGGCTTGCTGAGTGCGATGCGATTACTGAGAAGGAGTTTCGTATTCTGTTTAAACACTGCAAAAGGTGCATGCGAGTAGCGTCAAGGTCAACGATGAAAGGCCATATCTGTTCGAGTGGGGTGCAAAAGCGAGGTAGATCAGAAATGACTATACAAGCCGATGCCGCATTGAAGGTTTAGTAGTTTAATACCGTCAA
>JABBWB010000419.1:0-30999 GCA_016628085.1 Suillus occidentalis
TACTTACGGATGATCAAGGCTCATTCGAGCCTTTGCAGCTCCAAAACACCATGGCAAGTTCATGTAAAATATTCCAGATTCATTCAGATGATGGCTGAGTATAAAAAACTCCAGAGTCAAAACGACTACCTCAGGCAATGGCTGCCAAGGCAGGAATCATATCTGCATCACCTCCTGGATAGAGAAGCTCCACCAGAAGACAGGAGATGCTTCATCTGCGAACAGGATGGGGTGTACAAATGTCAAGATTGTCTTGGCCAGCCACTCTATTGCACTGGCTGTTGCAGGAGTCAACATCGCAGCAATCCTTTCCACTGGATCAGTCAATGGAATGGACGATTCTTCGAGCGGAGTTGTCTCGCTCATGTGGGACTCATCATACACCTTGGCCATGATGGAAAACAATGTCCGGCGGTCGCTGGATAGGTGGAATTTGTTCGAAGAAGACGAACCTGAAGACCAGCTCGAGCCCGAAGATCTGCCATTTGTGTCCGGACCAGAGTTCCAGCCGAGGGAAAACACCATGGTCATCATCGACAAGTCCGGAGTTCATCGCCTGGAGGTTCGATGCTGTGATTGTCCGAATGCCATGAGTCCGGACATTCAAATGTTTCGACATGGATTTTTCCCTGCATCTTTCAACAGGCCCAAGACAGCGTTCACCTTCGCAGTGCTCGATGATTTTCTGCTGGACAACCTTGAATGTGGCACCTCGGCCATGAACTATTACAGCAAGCTCCGGAGAATGACCTCGAGCATGTTTCCACACCTCGTTCCGGTAATGCCTTGCCCTCCTTCATCTGCTGGACATCATATTGACAAAGCACTTGGCAAGGACCGATACAGGGAGCTCATGAGGGTCGCTCGACAGTGGAGGCAGTTGAAGACAATGAAATGGCATGGCTTCGGCCATCGTTCCGACGACCCGAGCACAGGAGAACTCGCATTGTTTTGCCCGGCATGTCCTCAGCCTGGTATTAATGTGATGCTGTCAGAGGATGAATCCCTTGATGAGTGAGTCCCGTTCAACCACCGATGCGGCCTCCACCATAATACGAGCTCTCCAAGCTGGAAATACACCCGGTCATTTGTGATGGACGGCAATTTCAAAGCCGAACATCTGCATCCCATTAAGCCATTCGATGAAGTGTGGCTGTCCTGATGGGCTTGGATTCATGGTGGGAAAGGACAGGTATAAAATGCATCTGGCAGAGGCTGCTGACACGGTGGAAAAATCGAGCTGCAACAACCACCGGGCAGTGAATCAAGCTAATGCTGCTCGGCACAAGCTGGAGTCCACCGGGATCGGGGGAGTCGCATGTGCCCGACACGGCTGCTTTGTCCCTCACTCCATGGTTGATTTTCAGAAAGGCGAAAGGCAAGCCACATGGGCCATTCCCTGTTCACGAGTTAACGGAGCTTCGCTTGCAGACAAATGAACATGGACTACGCCCTTTGCGAGGCCTCCCAGCACAACATGGAAGGCATCACCAGGGCCGTCACCTTCTACGATATCAACTGTCAATACAACAAACACTTTCGGGTTCGGGTGGATCGAAGCCGTTTTCTTGCAATGTCCCCGGAACTAAACATCATTCCCGGAATCGGGTTGTGGCATGTTCACGGCCATCAGGACAGCTGCTACGTCCGGTATGCGTCCAACTTTATTGAAGGCATCGGTCGGATCGACGGAGAGATCATGGAGACCCTATGGGCACGGCTCAATCTGATTTCCCCTGCTGCTCGGGGAATGTCATCTCCGCACCGAAAGGAATGCCTTGATTATCAGATGAACGACTCGAATTTCTGCAAGATGATCCGCATGAAAAGGACTCTATGCCGGAAATACAAGCTGGCGAGGAATGGCATCTCGGAAAGCGGGAAGGCATTCGACAGACTGGATGAAGCAGCACCCGCTGATTTAAAGACCGAATGGTTGGCCAGGGAGAGGATAGCTCAGTCAAGCAGAATGAATGATCCTGCGGCGATGGACGAATATGAGATCAATATAAAGAAGGGTATGTCCACATCCATTGTCTCCATCAAGTTCAAAATTAAAATGCACTCAGCACCGAGCAAAAAGGAGATCGAGCTTAGATTATTAGAGGAGGGTGAAGCCCGCAATGCGGCACCCTCTCGCAGATCTGTGGCAACGTGGATATCGACAGGGTTGGCAATTGAAGAGGCTCAGATCGCATTGCTCATCGAGGTACGAAGGATCGGAAGAAGATCCACGGAGACACACGTGTGTCTCCGTGGATCTTCTTCCGATCCTTCGTACCTCGATGAGCAATGCGATCTGAGCCTCTTCAATTGCCAACCCTGTCGATATCCACGTTGCCACAGATCTGCGAGAGGGTGCCGCATTGCGGGCTTCACCCTCCTCTAATAATCTAAGCTCGATCTCCTTTTTGCTCGGTGCTGAGTGCATTATTAATTTTGAACTTGATGGAGACAATGGACTGTGGACAGTACCCTTCTTTATATTGATCTCATATTCGTCCATCGCCGCAGGATCATTCATTCTGCTTGACTGAGCTATCCTCTCCCTGGCCAACCATTCGGTCTTTAAATCAGCGGGTGCTGCTTCATCCAGTCTGTCGAATGCCTTCCCGCTTTCCGAGATGCCATTCCTCGCCAGCTTGTATTTCCGGCATAGAGTCCTTTTCATGCGGATCATCTTGCAGAAATTCGAGTCGTTCATCTGATAATCAAGGCATTCCTTTCGGTGCGGAGATGACATTCCCCGAGCAGCAGGGGGAAATCAGATTGAGCCGTGCCCATAGGGTCTCCATGATCTCTCCGTCGATCCGACCGATGCCTTCAATAAAGTTGGACGCATACCGGACGTAGCAGCTGTCCTGATGGCCGTGAACATGCCACAACCCGATTCCGGGAATGATGTTTAGTTCCGGGGACATTGCAAGAAAACGGCTTCGATCCACCCGAACCCGAAAGTGTTTGTTGTATTGACAGTTGATATCGTAGAAGGTGACGGCCCTGGTGATGCCTTCCATGTTGTGCTGGGAGGCCTCGCAAAGGGCGTAGTCCATGTTCATTTGTCTGCAAGCGAAGCTCCGTTAACTCGTGAACAGGGAATGGCCCATGTGGCTTGCCTTTCGCCTTTCTGAAAATCAACCATGGAGTGAGGGACAAAGCAGCCGTGTCGGGCACATGCGACTCCCCCGATCCCGGTGGACTCCAGCTTGTGCCGAGCAGCATTAGCTTGATTCACTGCCCGGTGGTTGTTGCAGCTCGATTTTTCCACCGTGTCAGCAGCCTCTGCCAGATGCATTTTATACCTGTCCTTTCCCACCATGAATCCAAGCCCATCGGACAGCCACACTTCATCGAATGGCTTAATGGGATGCAGATGTTCGGCTTTGAAATTGCCGTCCATCACAAATGACCGGGTGTATTTCCAGCTTGGAGAGCTCGTATTATGGTGGAGGCCGCATCGGTGGTTGAACGGGACTCACTCATCAAGGGATTCATCCTCTGACAGCAGCACATTAATACCAGGCTGAGGACATGCCGGGCAAAACAATGCGAGTTCTCCTGTGCTCGGGTCGTCCGAACGATGGCCGAAGCCATGCCATTTCATTGTCTTCAACTGCCTCCACTGTCGAGCGACCCTCATGAGCTCCCTGTATCGGTCCTTGCCAAGTGCTTTGTCAATATGATGTCCAGCAGATGAAGGAGGGCAAGGCATTACCGGAACGAGGTGTGGAAACATGCTCGGAGGTCATTCTCCGGAGCTTGCTGTAATAGTTCATGGCCGAGGTGCCACATTCAAGGTTGTCCAGCAGAAAATCATCGAGCACTGCGAAGGTGAACGCTGTCTTGGGCCTGTTGAAAGATGCAGGGAAAAATCCATGTCGAAACATTTGAATGTCCGGACTCATGGCATTCGGACAATCACAGCATCGAACCTCCAGGCGATGAACTCCGGACTTGTCGATGATGACCATGGTGTTTTCCCTCGGCTGGAACTCTGGTCCGGACACAAATGGCAGATCTTCGGGCTCGAGCTGGTCTTCAGGTTCGTCTTCTTCGAACAAATTCCACCTATCCGCGACCGCCGGACATTGTTTTCCATCATGGCCAAGGTGTATGATGAGTCCCACATGAGCGAGACAACTCCGCTCGAAGAATCGTCCATTCCATTGACTGATCCAGTGGAAAGGATTGCTGCGATGTTGACTCCTGCAACAGCCAGTGCAATAGAGTGGCTGGCCAAGACAATCTTGACATTTGTACACCCCATCCTGTTCGCAGATGAAGCATCTCCTGTCTTCTGGTGGAGCTTCTCTATCCAGGAGGTGATGCAGATATGATCCCTGCCTTGGCAGCCATTGCCTGAGGTAGTCAGTTTTGACTCTGGAGTTTTTTATACTCAGCCATCATCTGAATGAATCTGGAATATTTTACATGAACTTGCCATGGTGTTTTGGAGCTGCAAAGGCTCGAATGAGCCTTGATCATCCTGGTAAGTATTGTCAGGAAAGTCTTCCCAAGGAGGTGGTGCCTCGACAGGCTGAAGTGTTGGTGATTCCGGGGGAGAGTCAGGCATGGACCTGTATGCATGTCGCCTCGTGCTTGCAAGTGGGACCTTGACCCAAGTCTTCCTGCCTTTGCTGCCCCTTGCTTCCACCCTGTGTGATTTTTGCACCGGGGTGCATCTACCTATCTTCATCTTAGTTTCTGATATTGCATGCGAAGCATCAGCTGAGGAAGGTCGAATCACTTGTTATTCCAACACAGATGTTATGCAGTCTTGTTGGCTCATTACAAATTTATTTCCATTAATGGCATTGCGTCCAATATAGGCGGATCAATCACCACCCTCATAACTTAAGCAGTGCTTATGCTCTCGACAGAACATGGGTCTTTGGCTTTGTTGTGTAGTTTCACAGTACTTGGATCGAACCTGATGGGCCAACATCCAGGGATGACTCGAATGTCTTCGAGGCCAAGTATACTTACTTATGAATTGTTGTTGCAATATGATGTTGTGCGGTCCTGCCGGCTCATTACAAATTCATTTCCATTAATGGCTTCTCGTCCCATATAGGTCGATTAACCTATTATTAGGCTTTGCTCAAAGTTCAACTTCGCGCCATTCATCAATACTTCCACCTTCCAAATCCTCAGCCCGTTCTGCAATCTGATTGACAATGGCAAGAACAGGTCATTCCAACAACACCACTTCCGGAAGACAAAGGGGGCGTCAACCACAGTCGCAGAAGCTCACGGACAAGGAGATTTCGGAGTTGAAGAACTACCTTCCTGAGTGGACTGCGGCCAAAAGGAGCGAGAGGCGAGGGATTTTCACTGCGGTGGCAAGGGCGGCCAGGTTGTTTGCTCCCAAGGTGGACCAAAAACAATGGAGAAAGAGGAAGCAGGTGATGCATCTGTGTTATGTTGAAAAGCAAATTTCTAATGTCATACACTTTCATCGACTCTTAGATGTACAAGACGTGGTTGTTCAACAACAAGACAAAGAAGGAAAGGAAGGACATGATCAAGTATGGGAGGAAATGGACGCCCAGGATGGTGGTCTACCAGCAGAAACGCGAAGAGGTGCTGAAGAGGATTGAGGACGAGTCCGGGGTGAAGCCAGGAGATCCTGGGTATGTTCAAGCATTATCAGGCGGCGGTGAAGAGAGTCATGGCTGAATTGGACGACGATGAGCTGGAGAAGGCGAAGGAAACAGCGGAAGAGTGGTCGAACAACTGTCCGCCTCCGGAGATACAAGCACAAGTAGCTCGTAAGAAGGGTCCGGCGTACATGGAGCACTTCTCCAAGGAGATGTGGAGGCAATGCGGGATGAGAGTTTTCGTGATGTCTGCTTGGAAGAATGAAAAGGGAGAGGTGCTGTTCGGGATGTGAGTACATTTTACACTGGGGCGCGGATCTTTCATCTTCAAGCATTCATGCAGGCACGATGACAACGAGGCATTAGGAGACGGGGACAGCTTCATGAAGACGAAGGACTGGGAGGTTATAGAGCCAGTGTGGCAGGAGTACGCGCAGGAACAGTTCGGTGAGCTTCTGAACAGTCTACGACAGATGTAACATGTTGAGCATCTGGATGATAGGCGCCGGGGCACGGGATGGAGGACGTCAGGTCAAGGGAGGTCGAAAGCGGGTTCGCAAACCCGCTTTCGAACTCGACATGGACGGGGAAGGCATGCCGTTGCTTCCGGACATCACGGACACGAAACTTGAGGAGAAGAAGGCCATAGTGAGGGCTTTCCTCACATCGCACTACCGTGAGTTTCTCTTCGCATCATCCGAGACATTGTTGAATGCAGGGACACAGGGATTTGTTCAGGCAAGGACAAGGCAGTCGTGCCATGGAGTGCCATCGTGCAAAGTCCGGATGACTTCGTGGCCCGGACGTATCTTCCGGCGGATGTTGACCTGAAGGAGCCTTCGAAGCTGCAACATTGGGACACCACCGCCTTGCTCCATTTCTGGCATGCTCGGCAGGAAGCAGGCGAAGGTCCCACATTTCTGTTCAAAGCATGGAAGAACAACAATGGCGACATGGTACCATCTGTGGTGTCTGGCAAGTCACCCTCTCGGACTCGTACAGGGAGAAAGCAGCAGAGGGTCACCGTCCGAAGGCCTCTGGAATCGTTGACAGAACCGGAGAGTGATACGGAGAGCGCAACTCACCACAAGGAGGATGATTTGGATGGTGACTTGGCTGATGGGAGACCTCCGCTGAAGAAGCCCAGGACAGTAGGTCCTGCATCCAAAGCCTCGCCCAGCCAAGCCAGCCAAAGCAGCTGCATTACTGACCTCACGAATGGGCGACCTCCTGGCAGGGTTGACTGAGGAAGCCACCAGCAAGGCTAACAATGTCGAAATGGAAGAGAGTATCAAGCCTCCGGCAACAAAAAGGAGGCGGGGCGAGAAGGCTCCGGTTGAACCATCGGCGAGGACAACCCGGAGTATGTCGCAAATGCCAGTAGAGAGCACACCTAGAGTCACCAGAGCACGGGGACGCACATAATGTAGATATATCTTACTGCCCCCATTTGAAATGTCATATGTGCTATTGTGTATATGTCAAAGTAACACTACCAAATGGCCAATCCCCAGCAACACAGCCAAAGTCCGAATTCCCGAAACCCGAACCCTGAGTACCGAGCACCGAGCACCGAGCACCGAGTACCGAGCACCAAGCACCGAGCACCGAGCACATATTACAGTGACCTATCTCCGTATAATATGAGGGAACGGACATGCATAATATCCCGTATGATACGGGCCAGCGGACCATGGGCCCATGGCAAAATTATCCTCGACTATGACGGATGGGCCGGGAGGTAAATTATTCCCGATGGAGGCGGGTGGGCCCATGCAGGGAATATGTAGAGTAAATGAGTGGGCCGATGTACATGAATATTCGGTAGACGGGTGGGCCGAGGTAGTTGGATATAATGCAGATGGGTGTATTAAGGTAGATGTGTATCAGATAGAAGGGTAGGTACTTGGTATCACATTCACGGATGGGCCCAGACACATTAAATTAGACGGGTGGGCCGAGGGTATTATAAAATATTGTATTAGATGGGTGGGCCCAGACACATATTACTTAGACAGGTGGGCCAGGAGTGTTTTATAAAATATTTCATTAGACGGGTGGGCCGAGCACGTTGTACGGGATATTGTATTAGACGGGTGGGCCCAGACACATATTACTTAGACAGGTGGGCTGAGAGTGTTTTATAAAATATTTCATTAGACGGGTGGGCCGAGGGTGTTGTACGGGATATTGTATTAGACGGGTGGGCCGAGGGTGGTATAAAATATAGACGGGTGGGCCCATGTGCATCATAATTGTAGACATGACGGAGCTGAGGTAGTTGTACATCAACCAAATCAGAGGAGGTAATAAATCAAAGTTACCAAGTTCCCGGAGCAGCAGGTGATCTCCTGACAATGGCCTTTGATGACATTTAGGTTGTCTTGCAGAACATCGAATCCCAAGTGCGAGGCTTGTGTTGCCCTATGAGAAGCCAAGTTCCGACCACCAAAATTCGAGTGAAGCATACTGAGTTCCGAGTTCCGGGACCTGGGACTCGACACACAATTCAGTCAATACTTCCCATGTTAAGGGCCAACTGAAGTGGAGATTTTTCTGAAAAGAGCAGGTGCTCTCTTGACATGGCCTTTGATGGTGCTTAGGTTGTCTTGCAGAACATTGAATCCAGCGTGCAAGGCTTGTGTTGCCCTATGAGACACCCACTTCTGACCACCGAAATTCTAGTGAAGCATACTGACTTCCGAGTGCCGAGTTCCGAGTTCCGAGGTCCAGGACCTGGGACTCAACAAATGAATATCCGAAGTTGAAATTTGTTTGAAGAGAGCAGCAGGTGCTGTCTTGACATGGCCTTTCATACCCACAAGGTTGTCTCGCAGAACATTGAATCCTGGGTGCAAGGCTTGTGTTGCCCTACGAGAAGCCAAGTTCCGTCCACCAACATTTGAGTCAACCGTACCGAGTCCCGAGTCCCGAGCTCCGAGTTCCGGGATCCGGAACACGACAACTGAATATCTGAAATCCAGCACACCTCAAATCAAGTAGTATTTCATTGAGAAATAAATGATAACACATCTTTGACGGCCAACATGGTATGGTGGGGAACTATTCCAATGCTCGGATGAAGATGCCAAGCCTGCAGCTGGAGTTCAAGTACAATTCCGGCTGCATGATCGTGTTTTCCAGAAAGATCGTGAGACACGGAGTGTATGATGTGGAAGGGGATCAGATCGCTTGGGCATGGTATATGAGGGATTCTGTCCACAATTATGCAGGGGTTCCATCATGTGGATGGGCTAGTGTGGATGGTCCATACAGCGTGTGAAAGATCATACAGGGAGCAAGCATTGTGACCTATATACATCCAAGTGATATATGGGAGTCCCGAAACCCGGACCTCGGCACTCGATGATTGAGGCTGGGAGATGCACAAATGGTTAAATTCGGATTTGTGATTTTCCAATAGTCATCCGAAAATCTTATGTCCCAACTCCCATATGCAATGTCCCGAGCTCCAAGTCCCAGACAACCGAGTCCCGGTTTCGGGGTTCGGGACTCGTCGCTCGGGACACAGCAAAAGACAACACAACCCAATACATAAAACAGGAAATACGAAACAACAATGCATGCAACATATGAATATGATAGGCATTTCAAAATCTCATGTCCCAACTGCCACATGCCATGGCCCGAGTCCCGAGTCCCAAGTCACAAATTTCGGGCTTCGGAGTTCGGGTCTCGGCGACCCGGAGCTTGGCAACCATGTCAGGAGTCAGGGTATTTGGGATATTGTAGATCAGATGTTTGTGTGTAGTGTGTCTTTTTTGTGTTTTCTTTGGTGGTGTCTTGTCTTCTCATCATGAGTCCCGAACCCCGAGCCCCGAAACCCGACATCCGGGGTTCTCATGTCCCAACTCCCACATGCAATGTCCCGACCTCCGAGTGCCAGACAACCGAGTCCTGAACCCCGAAATTTGGGTTTCGGGGTTCGGGACTCGGTTGTCTGGCACTCGGAGGTCGGAGCTCAGGACATTGCATGTGGGAGTTCGGATATGAGATTTTCAGATGACGGTCATATTCATATCTTGCATGCAATGTTATTTCATATTTCCTGTGTGATGTATTGGGTTGTGTTGTCATTTGGTTTGTCCCGAGCCACAAGTCCCAGATGACCAAGTCCCGAACCCCGAAACCCGAATTTCGAGGTTCGGGACTCGGGACTCGGAGTGTGGGCAAATCAACAGACAAGACAACCCAACACATCAATCAGGAAATATGAAACAACATTGCATGCAAAATATGAATATGATAGGCATTTGAAAATCTGATGTCCCAACTCCCACATGCAATGTCCCGAACTCCGAGTACCAAGTCCCGAACACCGGAACCCAAAATTCGGGACTCAGGACTCGGAGTGTGGGACAAATCAAAAGACAAGACAACCCAACACATCAATCAGGAAATACAAAACAACATTGCATGCAAAATATGAATATGATAGGCATTTGAAAATCTGATGTCCCAACTCCCACATGCAATGTCCCGAACTCCGAGTCCCGAGTCCTGAACCCCGAAACCTGAAATTCGGGACTTGGGACTCAGAGTGCAGGACACCAAAAGACAACACAACCCAACAAATCAATCAGGAAATACGAAACAACATTGCGTGCAACATATGAATATGATAGGCATTTGAAACTCTGATGTCCCAACTCCCACATGCAATGTCCCGAACTCCGAGTCCCGAGTCCCGAATGTCAGGTGTCGGGGTTCGGGCCGCGTGACAAGAGAAGACGAGACACCAGCAAACAAAATACAAAAAAAAGAAACACTCAACACAAACATCTGATCTCCAATATCCCAGATACCCTGACTCCTGACATGGTTGCCGAGCTCCAGGTCGCCAAAACACGAACTCCGAAACCCGAAGTTCGGGACTCCGGACTCGGTACTCGGAGCTCGGGACTCAGAGTTTGGGACATTGCATGTGGGAGTTGGGACATCAGATTTTCAAATGCCTAGCATATTCATATGTTGCATGCAATGTTGTTTCGTATTTCCTGATTGATTTGTTGGGTTGTGTTGTCTTTTGGTGTCCCGCACTCCGAGTCCCGAGTCCCGAATTTCGGGTTTCGGGGTTCGGGACTCGGGACATTGCATGTGGGAGTTGGGACATCAGATTTTCAAATGCCTATCATATTCATATTTTGCATGCAATGTTGTTTCATATTTCCTGATTGATTTGTTGGGTTGTCTTGTCTTTTGATTTGCCCGCACTCCGAGTCCCAAGTCCCGAGTCCCAAATTTCGGGACTCGGGGTTCGGGACTCGGAGCTTGGGACTTGGAGTTCGGGACATTGCATGTGGGAGTTGGGACATCAGATTTTCAAATGCCTAGCATATTCATATTTTGCATGCAATGTTGTTTCGTATTTCCTGATTGATGTGTTGGGTAGTATTGTCTTTTGATTTGTCCCGTGCCATGAGTCCTGAACCCCGAAACCCGAAATTCGGGACTCGGGACTTGGTTGTCCGGCACTCGGAGGTCGGGACATTGCATGTTGGAGTTGGGACATCAGATTGTTGACTGACTATTATATTTTACATCTTGCATACACTGAAGACTGAATGGGACTAAACTCCTTTGGCTCTCTTCAACTTCTCCAGCATGGCAGTGTATATCTTCACCTCTGCCAGCTTGTCTTGGATTCCCTCATCTTGCTCCTCCAACAATGACGCCAGGCGTTCTCTCATCCACCTCAGTCCCATCAGTTTGTTGCCCGGAATTCAACACTTGGTGATTTGTTCATTTTATGAAATACCTGGAACTCAATATTCATTACCCAGAAACTCAATTGTTGGTATTCGGTATGTAGCATTTGTTACCTAGAACTTGATACTTGTTACCTGGAACTCGGAACTCAATACCTGTTATGTGAAACTCAACTTTTGATGCCCGGAACTTGGTACTCAATACTCGGTACTCGGTACTTAGTACTTGATACCTGGAACTCAGCACTCCTGGTACTCAGTACTTGGTGACTTCTGTCATTTATGAAATGTGGTATGCTGGGCTTTGGGCTTTGGACTTCGGTACTTGGCACTTGGTGATTCATGTAATTTACAAAATGTTGTATACCAGATATTCAATACTTGAAACTTGTTACTTGGAACTCAGCACTCAATATTCAATATTCAATATCCAGAACTTGACACTCAGAACTCGATACTTGATGGTTTGACACTTGATACTTGACATTCAACATTCAATATTTGGAACTTAATCCAAAACATTGGCAATAATGACAAAAGGAAAGTTGCTATGATGCTTAACTTTCTCAACAAAGGTTGTAGTCCAAGTCAAGGCAAGTGTGTCTTGGTGGAAGCATAGACAATTGCACTTTTGACATTTTTCATGATTTTCAGTATCTTGCCCTTGCATCCATGATCCAAACTATTAATATATAACAAGCATAGCTTATATTCTCGCTTCCTATGACCAAGATCAGCTCACAATAGGCTGGAGTTGTGAGCTGGTGTGTATGCTTGCCATTTCTCCTGACAAGGGGCCCATACCTTCAAAACATCAAATCTTAATAATCAAAAAACTGGAGTACATTTCAAATATATCAAGTATCATAGACATAAATTTACAGACAAATCCACTAAGAATTGAGTGCTGAGGAAGTTAAATAGATAAGAAATCAAGTGTGGGAAACTTCAAAGACCCAAAGCATCGAAAATGGTCAGTTGAGCAGTGGTAGGACTTTAATGCCAGGTCAACTCATATTTCTACTACATCCCTTCCACCCGCCCCCTACACTCAGGGCAGTGGGCAGTATGGGTTCCTTAGGTAGTTTACAATCTATTGTACATATTTTTAATGAAATCTTCAGCCTGAATCATATATAAATATGACTTTGTGTAGAAAGATGTCTATTGCCAATTTTCACGCATATGTCATACCAAGTACCGACACTCAGTAGGACCACCAATACACTCAACTAGACTCAGACTACAACTTTCATATAGGAAGCTAGAAATAATAACAACATTCATTTGTTCAATATCGCCCATGTTTCAGATTTCTTTGGCTTATATCTTGGTCAAATGATGACCAATGGACAAGAAAAGACCACCAACACACTCACCTAGACTTGGACTACAACCTTCGTTAAGAAAGTTAAGCATAATAACAACATTAATTTTTTCATTATCGCCGATGTTTCGGATTTCTTTGGCTTATATCTTGGTCAAATGATAACCGATTGACAAGGAAAGACCACCAACACACTCACCTAGACTTGGACTACAACCTTCGTTAAGAAAGTTAAGCATAATAACAACATTAATTTTTTCATTATCGCCGATGTTTCGGATTTCTCTAGCTTATATCTTGGTCAAATGATAACCGATTGACAAGGAAAGACTACCAAGACACTCACCTTGACTTGGACTACAACCTTCGTTAAGAAAGTTAAGCATAATAACAACATTCATTTTTCATCATTTGCCTTACTGAGTGCCAAGCACAGAGTACTGAGCACAGAGTACTGAGCACAGAGTACTGAGCACAGAGTACCGAGTACTGAGTATTGAGTTCCACATAACAAGTATCAACTTCCAGGCAATAAATATTGAGTTCCGGGTATCAAGTTCTGAGTTCCGAGTTCTGAGTTCCTGGCGCCAAAACCCAGAATACAACATTTCATAAACACAAATCACCACGTACTGAGTACTGAGTATCAACTGTCAAAATTGAATATTGAATATCCAGTATACAACATTTTGTAAATAAGAGAAATCACCAAATACCAAGTACCGAGTTCCGGGTTTTGGGTTTTGGAACTCGGAACTCAAAACTCGGCACACAGCACTCAGCACTTGGTGATTTATACAACTTAATCATTGAATCACCAAGTCCTGAAACCCGGAACTCAAAACTTGAGATTCGAAGTAGATATCACCTGAACTCCAGATACCCAGACACCTGAAGCCCGAAACTCACAAAAATATAAATGTGAAATTTCACCGTGCCAAACCCTGAACTCTGAGTGCCATGTGCCAAGTCCCGAAACATGAAACTCGGAACTCAGGACTTGATATTTGAGACTGGACAAAGATATCTATCAAAAATGTGTAAATCAAATTTTTTGATCTCCTCAAATTTTTGTCCCCAAGTGCCAAGTGCCAAACCCCGAGTGCCGGGTGCCGGGTGCTGAGTCCCGAGTCCCGAGTCCCGAAACCTGGAACTCGGAACTCGGGACTTGGGACTTGATATTTGAGACTGGACAAAGATATCCATCAAAAATGTGAAAGTGAAATTTTTTTGATCTTCTGAAATTGTTGCCCCAAGTGCCAAGTGCCGAACCCCGAACCCCGAGTTCCGAGTTCCGAATTTCGGGACTCGGAACTCAGAACTCAGAACTCGGGACTTGGGACTTGATATTTGAGACTGGACAAAGATATCCATCAAAAATGTGAAAATGAAATTTTTTTGATCTTCTGAAATTTTTGTCCCAAGTGCCAAGTGCGGAACCCCGAACCCCGAGTTCCGAGTTCCAAATTTCGGGACTCGGGACTTGATATTTGAGACTGGACAAAGATATCTATCAAAAATGTGTAAATCAAATTTTTTTGATCTTCTGAAATTTTTGTGCCAAGTGCCAAGTGCCAAACCCCAAACCCCGAGTTCCGAGTTCGGTGCCAAACCCCGAGTGCCGGTTGCTGAGTCCCGAAATTCGGAACTCGGAACTCAGGGTTCGGGGTTCGGCACTTGGCACTTGGGACAAAAATTTGATTTACACATTTTTGATAGATATCTTTGTCCAGTCTCAAATATCAAGTCCCGAGTTCCAAGTTCTGGGTTTCGGGACTCGGGACTCAGGACTCGGCACATGGCACATGGCACTCAGGGTTTGGCACTTGGCACTTGGGACAAAAATTTCAGAAGATCAAAATAATTTCATTTTCACATTTTTGATGGATATATTTGTCCAGTCTCAAATATCAAGTCCTGAGTCCTGAGTTCTGAGTTCCGAGTTCCGAGTTCCGAGTCCCGAAATTCGGGACTCGGTACATGGCACTCGGGGTTTGGCACTTGGCACTTGGGACAAAAATTTCAGAAGTCAAAAAAATTTCATTTGCACATTGTTGATGGACATCTTTGTCCAGTCTCAAATATCAAGTCCCAAGTCCCGAGTTCCGAGTTCCGAGTCCCGAATTCGGAACTTGGAACTCGGGGTTCGGGGTTCGGCACTTGGCATTTGGGACAAAAATTTGAGGAGATCAAAAAAATTTGATTTTCACATTTTTGATGGATATCTTTGTCCAGTCTCAAATATCAAGTCCCAAGTCCCAAGTCCTGTGTCGCAAATTCCTAATTTGGGTTTAAGTGCCTTGTCACGCATTTCAATATTCAAAGACCGAGCGTAGATTGAAAGTCCTTTCAATAATAGAGTCACGATTGCAATCACACTGTAACGACGGTTGCAATTACGATGGCAATTGCCGTTGCAACATGTGGCAATCAATCTTAGTCATTGTAATGAGTGATTTGGCTGGAAAGCCGCATGGCGTTGAAATCGATTGCAATGTCAAGTAGCAGCTTGTAATGCGAAATGAAGACCTGAAATCTTGGTTTTGATATTTTAATAGAGATCTTGAATTGTCATATTCTACCATAATTACAAGACAAGTATGAGCGGATACTCAATGGAAACCCTCTGAAGCCAAATCCCCCACTCCCTAATATACTCTGCATCTTTCCCTTGAATGAATGGGGCGCTTGTCCATCATTTCTGGATCCTTCTGTTGCTGCCGATACCTCTCACTAACCTTCTCCCTTCATCTAATAGGTCGCCGTACATCATCCGGTCCAACCCTGCCCTTGTGCAGGAGATATTTGGTGATGAACAAGAGGCCACCAAGCAAAGCGTGCTAGCCGCTGCCAAATGGCGATCGATGATGGGGCCTGACATGGGTAAAGGATGCTTGGGTGGAACCAAGAGGTGGCATGCTGGTTGGGCGCTATGGGTATCCTGCAGGCATTTGGCAGTGGTCTAGGGAGTGGCGCCTTGCGTGTGGGTGGGGTGCGGCATGGGAAGGGTAACGGTTTGGTGGTCACTGTGCGATGTGAGAAGACCTTGACAGTAATAAGCTTCAGCACACCAAATTAGATATTCTACATACCAGTAGTAGTGCGGACACCATTGGGAATTGGGCCACGACGGTGCAGTCTGGGTTGGCATTAAAACATTAGCGAAAAGTATCAAGTATCAATATAATAAAAAGACTGACCTGTAACTGCGATTATTCGTTGGACACACTGTCAATGGATGGTTCAGAATGTCTGTACCATTGACCAACGAAAGGCATAAGGTCACTAGACAATGTGAACTTTTCAATAATTGTCGCCCCAAAAAAAGACTGCACACCATTTGCTGCGTGCTCAACGTCAAGTCACTGGTAACATTGATTTGTGTGGAGGTTATTAATGGAGGGGAAGAGGGATTCAGTCAAGAGAGGAATTGACGGAAAGTCTGAGCAGAGCAATGACAAGTCTAAGTCTAAGTGACGTTACAGTCGCACTGACAATGTGGTTGTTGTAAGAGATGTAAACCGGTGTGAAAACTTTACAATGAATAATAAACGATTGTTATGTAAGCATCACTTACCTGCGATTCAGATCAAGCAGCTGTAGGATAATCTGTGACTCGGATTCCTCAATTTTATCCCCAAGAATGTCGGCGGACGACTCCCAGAAATCAAAATATGTATCTGGTTTAGTTGGTACGTTCAAACTTTACTCAGCTCCCCTCTCCTGGCTATATTACAATCTCTGACGACACAACCATCTCCCATGCCCACCCCCCTGACGTTTGGTTCGAGCAATCAGCCCCTGCATTGCGACATTATGCCCATGAAAGGGTTTGTTCACGAGGTTCTTCATTGTTCTCGCACGTCAGGCAGCGTTCTACAGATAGTGCTCTGTTATCTGGATGCAATCTGCGCCAAGGTCCCAGAGTTGGTCTCACAGGAGAAGGGTTGCCTGGGTCCACTTGCGAAAAGGAATCAGCTGAACGTATTGTCCAGGGTGAGGTATCCACATCAATCCTATTGCACTTAAGGCTGACTCTATTTGTATCCATGCAGCAACCGCGAAATGGTTCATGCTACCTGGACCCGCAGCAACCGCGAAATGGTTCATGGAGACTAGCCCCATTGTTTCACCAATATCTTGCACTGTCACAGCTCGCCTCTGGTGGC
Organism: Suillus occidentalis; assembly: GCA_016628085.1. Taxonomy (NCBI): domain Eukaryota; kingdom Fungi; phylum Basidiomycota; class Agaricomycetes; order Boletales; family Suillaceae; genus Suillus; species Suillus occidentalis. The sequence continues at coordinate 16,826 of JABBWB010000419.1, forward strand.
AAGGCCTTGTGTGTGTGTCAGGCGGCACGCCACACTACCCGCACAAACCTTCTATTGCGAAGACTCTTGTTTGGCGACAATTTTGTTTGCCATTGAGACTTTGCGGTGGATGCCAATGAATCTAGGAATGGTTAGCAGTCCGAACAACTCCGAGATCAGTCCACCCGCTCTTTTGAGCTGCAGAATGACAAGATGTATTGACACTGAGTGATTTGACAGAGAACAGCAAGGGTATTAGCTAGCTATCATGTATTATATCACTTAGACTTTATGAGAACGTCCACGACGAGTAGGACCCTGCATCGCTACAACCTTCCTCCCCCTAGTATTCTTGGCCTTTGCTCGTCCTCCACCCGATTCCATCCTATCATCATCAGCTTCATCTGCATTGTTAGCTACTGCATTGACACTTGTATTCGAATCATTAGTGCGAATGACAGCCCTAGATACTGATTCGTCTGGATGTATGACTGGCTGAGTGACGAGATTTGAACCTTCAGGTCCAGGCGCCAATGAAGGAGCTGGTGAGGCTGATATTGCTGAGGGTAATACTGAGAGTGCCGACAAGACCGGTGGAGTCACTGGAGTGTCTTCTTCGCTATCAGTGTCCATGTCAAGTGCTAGCATGGCGCGGTTGATCTCCTCTGAAAAATCTTCGGCACCAGCAGGATCCATCGATGTAGACAACTTTGCAGCACCGAAAACGTAGCGATTGATGTTAGTCACGATGGTTTTGATCCGTTTTGTCTCCCACTTCGTAATTAGCAACTTCTTGTATTGAAAGAAGAGGTCCTTGTAGTTGATAGTTGACGACTTGCCAACTCCCGAACCTGGAAACTCTGTGTCTGGCGAGAGCAGAAAAATGACCTGTGTTGCAGTAGTGTATGAGTAGTAGAATGATTCAATGTCATCAAAATGACTTACAATAACCGCAGCCCATGCAATGGACCCTGGTGTGACTTGTTGCAAACTCCACTTCCGAGCGTTAGTCTTCGATCCACCACAAGGCTCTTGATGAAGTGAGGTGACGCCATAGAGTGAGGCCCTCAGGATCTAGATATGCCAGAATCAGTAGAGTACTAGTGAGCAGCAGGACAATTATGAGAGAATGATAGCGCACCTTTGCAAAAAGTGTCCAGTTGCCGAAAACGGTCTTGAGGGTTGTGTCTTCTTGGAGACTTGGGAACAAGAGAGGCGGAAAAATCTTGTAAGTCTGAGTCTTGCCGGAAACTCCAAACATCTTCTGAATGTCGACAATCGCAGCTCTGTCATAACTGGCATTGGCAAAGTATTTTCCCGGAAGCTCGAATATGTCTCCAGCGACGCCACGCAATTTCTTGATTTCGTTAGAACGAGCATCAGCAATGCACTTATGTACCTGTAACAACCGAATACATTAGGTAGTGGCTAGAATGAAAAGCAAAATTGACATACGAGGTCTTTGAAGTACTCGCTACCCATTACCGTTTCATGGATGCGTTCAGGGAAATGTGTGTAGAGTTCATCTAAGAAAGCAGACTCTTGAGTTGCCGACGTCTTGTAACGATCAGCACTATTAAAAGGTGTAGGTGAATCGGGGCGCTTCTTGATGAGAAGCTCGCTGTCTGGGAACATCTCCACTGTCATGCCATATTTGCGGGCATACAACGAGATAGTTTGCTCATGGGCGACGAGGGCATCCGGTGCTTCTACACGCCGTTTCCGTTTAGGCTTCTCGGAAACCAGAACCTTATTTTTCTCCTTAAGGGCACGATTGTCTGCACGCAGCTGCTGAACCTCAAGCTGCAGCGCTTTGAGTGCCTGTATTGAGGAGAGCGTACGTTAGACAGTGTTATGCGATGAAGACGGTGGCTACATACTTCCATTAACTCTCCCTTGGAGGCATTAGGCCCTGGGATGTTATTCGAGACCTGGTCCGTATTGCCTTCGTCCCAGTCGCTATCTGAATCATCATCTGACACCCGCGCTGAGAGATGAGACATGTTCTAGATGCTCGATGGTAAGGTGACGGAGAAAACAGTGTGAATGTCACCCTAATATATAGGATGAGATGTACTGCTTACCTCGTGTACACTAGACGTAACATTACTGCGAGTGACGACATTGATTCAGTCTTGCGCGTAATAATACCAGTGAACTAATGAGAGGCACGTAAACAAAAACACAACTGAAGGCCACATGTTGATGGAAGAGTGACCTACCCTAGTCATTCTCTCTCACACATCGGCACGTCAATGCCAAGGAACCTATTGGAGTTAAAGCAATTGCAGCATTCATGGCGGCGTTAGAGGTCTATGACAAGCAAGGTCAGATCAAGACGTAAAAAACATTATAACAGAGGTCACAAACAACGCGACATCTGAAACACGCTGTTCCAATGCTGCTGTCATAGATTGCACGAAGTCTGTATGAGGTGAGTTGGTAGATCAGATAGACTGGGATCGAATTGCCCGGTTTCATTTGTGGGGTATTCATAGGCATGGAGGGGAAGTTGGGTGGTATGATAGGAGGGTTGGACTGAGGGTCATGAAAAGACAGGGCAGAGGGAGGGACACGCTGGGTGGAGGTAAGACCGAATTGCTGCTGAATCTGTTGTGGTTGCCAACGCTCAGGGGATTCGAAGCCGGAGGTACTGAAGGTGTCCCGTTCGGAGCAGGAGACTGCATGATACTTGAGTTGATGGTATTGGGAGTCGGGTGGCCTGGAGCAGCAGGAGCGTTGTGAGGTGACCCTTCTGGTATACCTGAAGGGTTATTGATCATGATGGGTTTGACATCCTTCTGATCTTTCATGGGACCACCCATAGCTGGTGACGCAGGTGGCACCATGCCGCCCATAGGTTTGGCTTGAGCCAAGTTCTGGCCGATTCGATTGTTCTGGGGACCAGCAAACCGTTGTTGACCTTGCACAGGATGGAAACCTTGCTCGGAAGCACCGGGAGCGGCTGCCGCTAATAGGTTCTTTGTCGTTGCGGTCATACTCTGTCGGTACTGCAAGGCCTTCAGAACAGTTGAGGGGTAGCCAAGGGCTGCAACAAAATCAACAACTTACTGCATGAAGATAGCCTAGTATAATTAGACCATTAGTGAGACAACGAGCGAAGAAAATGAGAGGCTTACCAGGCATAGAGAGAGGAAGCCGACTTGAAGGGATACAATCAAATGCGTATTGGATGCCCTGCTGCAAGATGTAGCTCCTTTACACGAATGAACATGTCAGAGTCAACAGTGTCGACGACAAGGTAATCGGTACTGCCATCCAGCACGAGGAGAGCTCCGCGAATGATTGACCTCACCGAGAAAAACTCGGCTTGCGCTCGGGGTCTTGCTCGAACACGATAGATATTGAGGTGTTTGTCCTTTCGGAGCCGTACACCAGTGGGAGCGTCAAAAGGATGGATTAGAGCTAGAGAGAGCGTGATATCCCCAACTATACATTCAAACAGAAAGAGAAGGCGACCAAATATCACTTTGGCTTCTGTCTGAATGAAAACACAATCAAAACGCGCAGCATTGAAAAACTTGGGACTGCATCTAAGGTAGTCGGTGTGTAGTCGCCAATCCACCAAGGACTCGTAGTTAACCTTCAAAAAACGGCACTCAGTGATCTGTTTAATGATATTAGTGTAGCGAAACATAGAGCCGAACTGAACATGACCAACCTTATCGCTTGCTTTGAATTGTACCCGCTTTCCACCTGGTAAAGGGAGCTGAATAACTTGAAGAAAGTCAGTCAAGAAATTATTGAGCTTGACCCGAAAATTAGTGAACGCGGCATCCTCCTTATGAGCATCCTCGATCAACTCAAAGGTCTGCGCAGCTTGCCTCGACCCAAGTCTTACATGAGGCGCATTTGCATCCGGCGAGACCAGATCATCCACATCTCCTAAATCCTCCAGGTCACCCGAATCTTCACTGCCTCCGGACTCATACTCGTCTAGGTCTGATATGTGGCGGCGAATGCTCTCTGCAACCACTTGCCAATGGTTTATGTGGAGTATCTGCAATGAAATTGGTATCAAAATGATAGTTAGAGTGAAAAAAACGTCACCTGAGGCGCCACATCCCTGAAATTAGTGCGCAATAAGTACGAGTCTTTCAGCGACCCATGCATCCTTTCATTCGGCTTTGTATTGTAGTTACGCGTCGCACCTTTTGCTTCGATATTGTCAAAAATGTGCACACTCATGTGCAGTTTGGGGAAGTTCCAGTTTTTGTCACTCTCGTCAGCGCTTTTCTCTATATATTGCTATCATAGGCTTAATCAGTGGATAATTGTCTGAGTGAACTGAGGTAGACACACCTGAAGATAAGTCGAGAACGCCTGCACTGCATGTCGGCCGGCACTGATAGTCTCAGTGGTGTGAACTTCAAGCGCCGCATATGCGTCAACTTCGAGAAAGTGCCGAATGCAACGGAGTAGGAGATAGCCGAGTGGACTGTCGTCCTCCGTCAAAATCGCGTGCGCAGCATATACCACCATCTGAAAGAGTGTCAATGGCAATGAAGTAATAGTTTAAATCAAAAACACACCTTTGATATGTCCTCGTAGACACTGCCATCAGCAAAAGAGATGCTCATAACATGAGCTAAGTGCTTCAAGTTTCGCCAGCGCGGGAATGCTTCGTAGCTAGTAGTTAAATGGGTCAATTCAAAACAACGTTACAGTGCTTGAGTCACAAACTGACTTTTTGTCCATTTGTGCTACTTTTGCTCGTCCCAAACCGACAACGATTTTCTGAAGTTCGGCCCAGAGGTGATCACGATACAGACCACCATTGAAGTGGAGTCGGTCCCATGACAACGCATCATGTACATCAGTATGCATCATGGCTGCAAAGGCATTCTGTAGCTTTGATTAGTTAGAACAAACTTACAACAGAGAAAACATTACCATGATGTCACGAAGGCCATACTCTTTCAGTTTCTCCTCTTTCTCCTCAGCAGTTGCCTCAGCTCGTGCAGCCTTCACCACTTCCTGCGACTGGGTAGCCGTTCGAGGAGGATAACACTTTAATGTGTTCAAAAGCTCGTTGTGGGGAACGAGACACACTGGACATGGCCAAAGGCATTTTATCCCTCGGATTAGCGACATAATACATCTTAAATAGTTAATGATATTCATTAGCGATTCAGATTAACATCGAAGTGTGATATTACTCACTGTTCCTCGTAGTCTGCAGATAAAATTAGGATAATAGGAAAGAACCACCGCGGAACATTGTCAGGGCAATCAAACCACTGTCCAGTATGAGACTTTAATGCGAGCGAAGATAGGATCTTTGAGAATGATTCATGCCAAACAGCATTCTTGAAGTTGACCCAGCTGGGCTTGCCAGCTTGGTCTCTGTCCTCCTTCACCTGCGTCAGAGTATAAGTCCCAACCGCAGAGATATCAATATTACTGCATCATACAATCGGAAGCCATCCAACTACATAGCCACTACCCACACCCTGTCCGTTACGAATGTTCGCGGGGAGATTTGCTAGACGTGCAACAACAGGATACCCTCTTGCGGTACCAAATGACGACAACCTTGTCTTGTCCGCATACAAAACGAAAGCTAAGGGCTTGCCGCCCGGTGGTAGCTGTGACTATAAAGCAAAGTAAGGCGATCAAAATTGACAGTGAGATTAAGTACCTACTTGAACATTCCAAAAGGTTTCGGCAGTGAAAGGTTCGTCTATGAAACGTACAAAGGTCTTGCCATCAAATTTCGAGAAGCGTTGCGCATCAAAAACCATGTGTGGGAACAAGCGAGGATCACGGAGAAGATCTGCCGCCCACTCCCAGAGATCCCGGTAGTATAGCTCGAATTGTCGAATTGAATCATCGTATGGTACAGATATTACATCATGAGTAAACTAAACTTAGTTGTTAGACAATGAATATTAGAACGAACGAAGGAAAAAAACCCCAGTAGTGCGATGGGAGACGGCTTCCCACCTTTCGCGGATGTCTTTGTGGTTCTTGAACGTAAATTTTTCCGATTGAGAAGCGCACCTGTTACACAACGTAATGAGACGATCAGTTTGATCGTTGTTGAGACAGGCCTCCAGAGCAAGTTCGGCTATCTCGAACTCCAAGCGTGACTTAAATGGAGCCCAGGGACGTTTATGAGGTGGGGCAGAAGACGTTGGTGGACAGCGTTTGAAATCGTTGAAGGCGTGTACTTCTGGTGTGATCCCGCTGCTAGGATGGTACTCGAGCTTGATGTCATCGACCTGGAACATGGGTTCCACGCGTTCAGGGACATTGGCATCGAGAAACGAGGGAAGATCTAGTAAAGTTTCGATAATGAATGTAAAAGCACATAATTTGAGCTCTGTCGGAAATTCCTAATTTTGGTTGGCATATCTTAAAATAGCGTGCAAGGTCCCAATTTGTCAGTGGCATTGCGGTCCGGTTGCAAGGGATCCCGAAAATTATGGAAGCTGCTTGCAAGCGATACAGACATTCTTCCAAGACGGTCCCAAGACCATTCCAACGCAAGGTCACGATTTTGAAAACAACTGAAAACACCCCTCATTGGAAGGTCATTGCAAGTCACATGATATCATTCCAAGCATTTCGAGGACTTGTAAGGATGGTCTGATTCTTTTAAGGTAGCGATTTGAATTACAAGTTGTACAAATTACTAAATACCGATTTTCTGATGTTTTGTACCTTCTACTGGGGCATTGCACCAGGTCAAAACCTTCAAAAGCGGCTCTAAATCCTGCAGAAGAATCACGTCAAGTACAATAAATGTGAATAGATAGACAACCTCACCTCTAATAGACCGACATGAGACATGGGGCATTCACGGCGAGAGTGATATGCACTGTTTCAGCGTCAAGTACATAAACGGAATCGGTACCGGCTATTGATAGGACTCCCCAGTCATCCTGGTGCCGTTTGTTCGAGGAAATGGGAGTGGCAGTGGCGGAGGATGTAGATGAGAGACATCTGACGGTGAATAGTGATTCATTGCTTTGTCGATGGGCCAATGAGGCAAGCTATCAATATGCATAATGTCAGTACTAAGCTTGGCTGAAGAGTTCAACAATTCAAACGCACCTCAATGTCAGGTTCAGATGTCATGCTGATTGTTGGGTGGCTAGGGTGTCGCTACCACTGAGGAGTTTTATTAAATTGGAGAGAAGCTAGAGAGATTCTGGAGATGGAATTCTAAGACAAACGAGAGATGATTGTGGTTGAAGCGAAGTGTTGCAAGCCTAAGCGAAGACAAACTTCAACATTTGTTTGGCCTTGTATTAATATATCCATTAATGGAAGTTCCTTCTGTCATCAGACACGTCGTTGAAATCACATTTGAAGTCCATACACAGTCGACAAAAGCATGTAGTTTGATAGAAAGTCTGTACTAATGTAAGCTAATTTTGGTGATAGAGTGGTGAGGATGCTTCATTTGCCCTTCCGGCCTGACCGCCTTACAACAACAGCTTCATCTTCACCCTCTGCAGTTGTCTTGCCTTTGCGCCGTGCCTTCGGTTTTGTGCGTGCTTTAGTTGGAGCAGGAAGGTCAGATTCGGCAAGATCCTGATGCCTAAGATTGAGTTCATCCATTGCAGTAGTGATAGATTCTGAACTTCGAGCCATATTGATGACAGGAGGAGCTGTTACTACAGGGGGAGCTGCAATAGGGGGAGCTGCAACAGCTTGAGGGGGAGCCGAAATTGAGGGAGCTGGAATTGAGGGGGCTGAAGTATGGTGAGACACAGGTAGTAGCTCATTGACTTGGACATTACCGCTATTAGTATTGTCATTAGCATGTCGTGACGGGATTGGTGGTGTGCCGTCATCAACAACCGGTTCTTCTAGTTCATCTTCTATTGCGCGATTGAAGTCTTCTTCCCATGTGTGACCCAGTCCGTCATCATTGAGAGCAGTAGAAGGGGGAACATAAGACGAAGTTCCTGAGAAAAGGGCATCATTGAAGAATGTGATGACCTGGTGCGCCCAGGCACCTCCAGTCAGTAAACGCTGACGGTAGAAGTTGTGGTATTCGCGGTACGGAATCTTCGTAGTGTCACCAATTTCAGTGAGTTCTGCATCACCAGAGAGTAGGAAGATTGCCTTGTATGAGAATAAGTCACGACTCTAACAACCACACAAAACTGATTTGGACTCACCACGACAGCAGCAGCAGCAATCATACCTGGCGTTATAGCTCGCAATTTCCAGATCTTGGCTTTTGTCCTAGAAGACGCAGCGCCTGTAGGTGCCAATGACGACTTGCCGAAGAGCGATACTTTCAAGACCTATAATCATATATGAGTGTGTTAGCCCGTATTGAAGTATCGAGCAAAAAGAGATGTACCTGCACGAGCTTTGCAGTTTTCAACAACTGATGTGGTACTGGATTATCAGGTCTAGGAAAAAGCACAGGTGCGAACTTTGTGTACTCTCCATGGGGACTCAGTAGAAGAGGGCGACAGTTAGGGTCTTCATTTCGTTTGTAGCCTCGTATGAAGATGCTCGCGTTGAGACCAAAGATTGCACTTGCGCATGATTTGACGTCAGATGCCATTTCGGAACGAGCGTTGCTGACGCCCCTACCAAACTATTACATTGATTGTCATTAAATGATTGGAATGTAAGAATGGATGGGCATACCTGAGATCCGAAGTTTTGATAGCTCATCAATTCACGTTCTTCTTCAGGAATGAACTTGAAGAGCTCGGCCCTCACACCATCCTCCATCGAGACTCCTGTAAGCCAACGCTCCTTGCTATTGAGGTCGATGTCTGGACAGGTGCGAGCTGACAGCGGGAAAAGTTCGATGTTGATCCAAAGGCAGTGGGTTATCGAGTATTTCCTCCCAAGAGCTCGTATGGTGTCTTCCTTGGCCGCCATCGCAAGATCATTCGAAGTAAGGTTACGACGCTTGCGGCCTTTAGGTACTGCAGCCTCAAGGAGTGCATTCTTCTTTATAGCCTCACGGCATTTACCACGCAAGTCGAGCAATAGTCTCTGCGAGATCTCGAGGGCCTAGTAGTAATAATCTGTGGTAAGAAATGTGAACTTTCTAGCAATACAATGACTTACCTTGCGCAGCTCTTGAGATGTCGCATCTGGAGGTGCAGGAGCAAGCGCAGCGCGGACCTGGATGAGCTCTGCGTCCGAGTCGTCTGAATCAGAATCCGACAAGAACTCTGGATCAGTGCCCGAGCTCGACTCTATAGTTGCTGCGCGACGGTGTGCTGATGGCATGATGGCAGACGACTTCGAGTTGAACTCAGGATAGAGCTGGGAGACTAGGATTATTAGTGTCAGTGATACATCGTGATTATATCAGTCAAAATTCACTTACCGCTGATACAGACATTTAGGCCTTGAGGGTACCGCATGTTGCAACACGTACAAAACCTGAACATGAGTGATATTAGCTGTGGCATTAGAATGGACCTACTACTTAATGGGGACGCACCATGTAATACGAAGCATGCGACGTCGACAGGGCATCCTTATTACGTCGAAGATGGTAATACAATTGGAGTTTGGTCAGTATATGAGTTGCGGAGGCAAACAAAAAACAGAATCCAAACACAATAATAGAATCCTAGGGTATAGTAAGATGAGAAAGCCGTTGGATAGAGGTGAAGGTGAAATTGATGATACAGATGGGATGGGAGTCTCAGAGCGCCGTGTGATAGAGGTGAAGGTGAAATGGATGATACGGAGGAGATGGAGAGTCCAGTGACAAGATGAGCTATGTAGAGTGCTCTTGGTAGAGGTGAAGGTGAAATGGATGATACAGAGAAGATGGAGAGTCCAGTGACGAGACGAGCTATGTAGAGCGCTCTTGGTAGAGGTGAAGGTGAAATGGATGATACAGATGGGACGGGGGAGCGCTGTATGTTAGAGGTGAAGGTGAAATGGATGATGCAGATAGATGGGAGAGCGCTGTGAGATAGAGGTGAAGGTGAAATGGATGATGCAGATGAGATGGGAAGTCCAGTAACGAGCTATGGAGAGTGGTCTTGGTAGATGTGAAGGTGAAATGGATGATGCGGATGGGATGGGAGAGTGCTGTGTGATAGAGGTGAAGGTGAAATGGGTGATACAGGTGAGATACAAAGGAGAGTGCTGCTCATATCCTGGCTTGTTATTGCAATAGTCATAAATGTAAATGTTGAACATACCATTAATTAGAACATATATCTCTGCGAACGAAGGAACATGTCGGAGTCCACATAATCAACGAGAAAAAAGTCGCCCCTTGTACTAGCGAAGTCTGGAACAAGTAATGCACCACGAATAACCGAGTGAAGCGTAATAAACTCCGTCGAAGCGAGTGGTCGGGCACGAAGACGTCTCAGTCGCAAATCTTGATCTATAGCGTGTTGTGGGCCTGTCGGAGCATCCATAGGTTGAACTAAGGCGAGATCCAATGTTTGACTGCCAATTGATTGCTTGAACATGAATAAAATGCGAACAAAAATGTTCTTATTATTCCCATCTTTGTCCTGGGTGCGAACAAGGGCACAGTCACGTCGTTCACGGCCATGAAAGCTCGGGTTGCAGCGCAGGTGGTCGGTAGTAAGCTTCCAGTCCACAACAGACTCGTAATTGACTTTGAGATATCGGTGTTCTTGAACCTGGAGACATGTTTGTGAACAACGGCGACTCGTGGGAGTGAAATATGGAGTTACTGACCGTATCTTGTGCTGAAAGCGTCAGCCACGTTTTGCCATCAGGTAGTGGTATATTGTATGCAGGTAGAGCGTGATTAAGGAAGGTCGAGAGCTTTTTTGCGGAACTGCCCAAAGGCACGGTTGGACACATTGTCGTTTTCAAGCTGTGCAAAGGTTATTGCGGACTGAGGAGTGCCAAGGTGAATATGTCCGCCAAAAGACCGATCATCCAGGTCCTCTGTCTCAAGCTCTCTCTCCGAAAGTATGGCCTTGCGTCGTTCATCATCGAAATGATCGATGCGGTTGCGGAGGACTACAGAGACGAAGGTTGTGTGGTCAAGCCTGAGTATCTAGATAGCAGGGGTAGTCAACGAGTCAGTTAATGTGAAGTGTGATCAAACATACCTGGTTTGCGATATCTTTGCCATTTGTTTGCAGTTTATAGGCCTTCTTGATCGGCCCATGATGCTTCTCGTTTGGCCGCGTACTAAAGTTTCGCGCAGCTCCTTTTGCCCTAATGTCAGAAAATATGTGCCTCATTGAGTGCGCCTTCGGAAATTCCAGTTTTTTGTCGCTTCGTCACCGAGAACTTCGATATATTGCTGTTTGAAGTATTAGTGTCAAGTAGCGCATAAGTTGGTCTAGATACTAGGACTTACATCTAAGCACTTCTGGAAAACGAGAATCTCGGCCTCCCCAGCTGCAATAGTGCTTCTGTGTGAACGTCAAATGTTATATACATGTAGGCATGGAGATAGCTGGCTATGCACTTTGAAGTGCATAACCAGCTTCGTCATCTTTGCGTGTGAGCACATTCTGTGTTGTATACAATTTGCTATCAAAACCACAAGAAATATGTCAGTTATAGCTTCAACATGATATAGCGCTCGAAAACGTACCTTAGATATCCAGGAACTTGTTGCCATCGAAAAACTGATGTTTGTAACGTGGTTGAAGTGGTTTAGGTTTCGCCATCGCGGAAACGCAGCGAACCTATAGAATGAACAAAATACAAGACGAGGAGGAAATAAGGATGTAAAGAGACTCACTGGTCATCAGTCGTCTTCTCAGCAGTACGTCCCAGTGTTTTCAGGTGGGCCTTGACTTCCTCGAACATGTGATCGCCAAACAAACCACTGTCGTAAGCGTGCAAGGTATCTTGCGAGAGTGCGTCATGCGGGCTGGACCGTTCAACAATCCACAAAGAGTTCTGACGGTTATGAGACCATTTAGTTTTGAGAGCGAGAAAGTTGAATGAATCACTCACATCGACAGGCCTTAGACTCTGCTTTTTTAGTGCCGCCTCACCAGCGGTACGGTCCATGTTCCACAATCGGACGCAAGCTTGTGCATCATCAATGACGCGGGTAGGGTATATCGTAGAATGGTCGGTGAGCTTGTCCTTCGGGACAAGGCAAATAGGGCAAGGACATGCAGAGTTGAACCCTCGTATCAGGGCCATCACACACCTGATAACGTAGTGAGTAACAGAAACAATGTGAAACTACTAATCACGTACTGCTCTTCGTAATCGGCCGATAAAATCAGTATTAGTGGAAATAACCAGCGTAGAATTCCATCATAGCATTGGTGCGCGAAGCCAGTTTTGGAGATGAGACTGAGGGTTTCAAGGAGAATCGTGAATGATTTGTGCCATACGACCTTCTTTAAATTCGTATAGGACAGCTTGCCATCCTCGTCTGAGTCTGCAGGAACCTGCCACAAGGGCAAAATGATTAAGTGTGAATTGATGTCTTCAAGTATCGCAAAGACTTACTATTGGCAACCAACCCACTAAGCGTCCTCCTCCAGGACCATCAACATTCCTGATTTCAACAGGCAGATTCCCGCAGCGTGCGATTACTGGGTATGCCTTGACAGCACCGGCCGACGAAAGGTGCGTTTTGTCAGCATACAGTATAAATGCGAATGGCGCACCATTATGGGGCAAAGATGTCTTGATTGTACACTTTAATTAGTCACAACGTCATAAGAAAAATGAAAAGCTCACTTGTAAGTCCCACCAGCGGTCTCCTGTCCATGGCTCGTGGAAGAAGCGTTCAAAATCAGTTCCGTCATGTTTGTACAGTCGCTGGGCATCCCAAACGAACTGCGGTGCTAGCAAGGGGTTATCCAAGAGGTCCAATGCCCAGTCCCATAGTGGTCGTGAATATACTTCATACTCGATGTTTTCCTTCTTATACTCAACAGGTACAACATGTCTTTCAAACTGTTACAATATGGTCATATATATATGCAAATGTGACATTATGCTATCGCTCTTACAGGAGTCAGTTGGCTGGATGCCCTCGTCCATGCAGCTGACACGTCATTGTGAGTTTTGAAAGTAAAGTTCGTGCGACCATCCGCAACTCTCCAGATGAACTTGAGTAGTTCATTAGTTTGGTCTTTGCTCAAGGCAGCTCGGTGGGCGAGTTCAGCAAACTCGAAGTCTGCACGACAGCTGAAAGGCTGCCATGGCTCGTCATCGATGACAGGTGATTGTGTCGTCTCCGGCTTATTGGTCCCGTAAACGGAAAAGCTCTCGACGATCGGAGCGCGACCACTGTGAGGGTGATATTCGGTCTTGAATGTGTCGAGACGATCTGAGGTAGTTGCTGTGGCTACCGAAATTGGAGCGGGAATGTTATTACCCATGCTGATATCAGAATCAGAACCTGAATCATGTTGAGATAGAGTCAAAACAAAACAGAAAGAATATTACATACGTAGCCGTGTGTCTTTCCCGACACTTTGCACATCATCGAGGCCTTCAAAACCTGCGTCATCATAATGGTAATGTGAATCCGCTGCGGATGGAGAATCAGCTGCTGAACCAGCCTCTTGAATGACTAGCGTGGTATCTCGGGCAGCCTCATGAGTGCGCCCTTTATTGCTGCGATGTTCTGATGAATCAAAGTTGATGATTTTGAATATAATCAGTGATTGAAGGTAATTTAGACGACATTGAGACGTACTGTGTTTTCCTTCCTTCAAAATTGACCTTGCTGCGGCCCGTGAAAACTCTCTATCCTCTTTCTTCTTTTCCTTCCGTCGCAAGCAGCTTTGTTCGTGTGATTTGAGGCCTCGGGATGTGTACAGTTCATTACAATACTGACAAGCAACCTTGAGAGATGATACCGAAGAGCAGGTGTATTTGCGCCCTCCTGTGGATCTTTGGGGAGCCATTGATGGTAAATAGAAACAGTATAGACAGATGAAATAAGCAAAGGTATCGTTCAGGAAGAAATCATCGATGGATGGAAGATAGGTGGTATGAGATTGAAATCTGACCTTGATAGTGTAAGCCGCTTGCAAGACAGTTGTTTCCCTGGCAAGTTACCAAAAGAAGGTCACTTTCCTTCCAATATGCTATGAATAGGTCACTTCGCTTTCAATACGCTTTCAATAGGTCACGCTTCCTTGGAAAAGTCTTCCATCACGGATGCAATGCAGTTAAATGACGTCTCAATTTAGAAGCCTTGCAAGGCACCTATGGGAATTTCCGACATCACCCTTGGTATTCCGCACCAT